>JAJOZX010002330.1:197500-202500 GCA_023014485.1 Bathynomus jamesi | reverse complement strand
CAAAACACACGTCTTCACCGGTCAAGGACTGTAAAGTATGTAGCGAAACACGATAGATCTCCTCTTAGATATAACCTTCGGAAAATTTATGCTTAAACCGAGTAGGACTAGTTTAAACTTAATCTATCGTAAAAAACATTACTTATGAGATGACCTGATATATATATATATATATATATATATATATATATATACAGGGTGTCCCATAAGTCCGGCATCATAGGAAAAATAATAAAAAAAGACAAAACAAAAGCTTTTATTTACAGAACGTGCTCAATATATCCACCATTGTTTTCAATACACAAATTCAAACGTGATACCCAGTCAGCAAGCACACGGTGAATGATGTCAGGAGTGATGATGTTACATGCCCCAATAATGCGCTGTCGCAAATATTCAACACTCCTAATTTTCTCAGCGTATACCAGTGCTTTCAAGTGGCCCCAGATATAAAAATCTAGTGGCGTGAGATCCGGGCTTCTAGCTGGCCATTCCACAGGCCCTCGACGTCCTATCCAATGACCAGGGAATTGTTGGTACAGGTATTCCCTTACTTCGGTGCTGTAATGAGCAGGAGCGTCGTCTTGCTGGAACCATGTTGGGAAGTTTCCTTCTTCGTTCAAGACACTGGGAAATGCTTCTTCCCTGAGCATACGTAGGTAGGTGCCTCCAGTGACTGTTCATCGAAAAAAAGGGGGCCTATGATGCGATCCTTCCAAATGCCACACCATACCATCACCCGAGATGCACCTTGTTCCTTTGAAGAGGTATACCAGTGAGGGTTGTTTTGAGACCAGCAGCGGGTGTTCTGTCGATTTACCTCACCATTTCCATAAAAAACAGCCTCGTCACTGACCAGAATGGTGGACGGGAAATTGGCATCCTAAGCATAAGAAAAATATGAATTATGGTTTGTAGAAATAGAAAAATATGAATTTCTCCTATGATGCCGGACTTATGGGACACCCTGTGTGTATATGTATATATATATATATATATCGGCCCTTTTAAGAAGACTAGGATGAATGCGAATACAAGCATTTTATATTTCATAAATTCAAATATCGATATCTTCCTTCATAAATATATATTATCCTGTTAAACTATAGCGGCTGTTCTAAGCTATGCATGAAAATACATCTTCAATAACTCAGCCTAGTCATGCATATTCGAATAGATTCAAATAGTGAATCATCAAATCAAATTATATATATATAATATTATATATATATATAATATTATATATATATATATATATATATATATATATGCTTTAAAAGAGATCACATTACATAAATTTTATATTTTAGAAGTACAAACATCAAATTTTATTTTCCATCTTCGCCATGACTTCTTTCCACAGTAGTAAATAACAAGTTATTAACCTTAAGTTTCTGTAACCCAGTAATTGCAATTGTCTTTTTATTTTATCCTTTGTCTATAATTAAAATTTACTCAGTTACCATTTCATAGAGAATCACAACCTACAAGCTTAAAGAATGATGTTACAGTAGAATCCGCTTATTAAATCACTTTTGGACGCAGCTATATTGATAATAATAACCGACTGATAACATAAAGCGGTGTATGTTAAAACAGAAAAGTTAAAATAGTTAAAAGGCAGTAATAAAACAATTTTAAAAATTCATAACTTTAATATTTACTGTCGAAATTCATCTAGTGTTGTTTGCCTGCGGTTTGTTTGTAGCAGTAAGTCATTAATAAAGCGCTCATAATCATAATGCTTTTGAAATTCAGCAGATCGGTGTTGCACGCCGCGACGAAGTATTTGCAGAGCTTCTCGCATCTGAGCGTTTGTTGGAGGGTCTTCTGCACTATCTTCTTCTTTAGTGTCTTCATTCTCTTCCCTTTCTTCAGCCAATTCAGAGCCTGCTTCAGTAACAGCTTGGCATATTTCTGATGATGTCATGGTAGCTGCCACTTGAATTTCCTCATCAATGGCCAACCAGCTTTTAAAATCTTCTTCTGACATACCATCTGGGGGTTTCTCCATGATTTCCTCTTCAATAGCATTGGGTTCTTCATTTGGAGATGTTTACGTGCCCTTCTTAAAGAAGCCACCCTTTGTGAAACAGTTTTCAATGGTTCTCTCAGTCACTTGTTTCCATGACATTGTTATAAGATGTAGGGCATCAAGGAGGGAAATTCTTTTAGCAATTAACAAAAGCTAGAGTGGACCTGAACCAACAAATTATAGCAATGTTTAAGCACTGTTAGCACTGTAAGCACTGTTTAAGACTACCGTCTTGAACGAAAGCTAGCATGTAACTGAACCAATAAATAGGCTGGAGTGGAAAGACCGATGAAAAGTGGTGAAATCTGCCGAGTCATTTTATGAGTCATTTTAAGATTCTGATAACTATAACCGAAACTCTGATTACTATAAGCCGAGGTTTTATAATGTAATTTAACCTCGATGCTTTGGGACTGTTAATTCTGATAACATTAGGCGATTGATAACAATATCGGTGATTACAATAAACGGATTATACTGTATTTTCTTGGCTTATTTCAAATTAGATAAGTTTACCAACAGTATATAATACACACACACACACACACACACACACACACACACACACAATAAAAAGATAACTAAGTTTGTGCTAAAATACTATTTTTTAATATATCTGCCTGAAAGAAAACTGGCTATTGAGTTTTCTCAGGGTATTCCATTTTTAACTGAAATTCTCTCTCTCTACATGTATTTTAATTGTAGAGAAACTTTTATTATTTATCAATCTTTCTATTTCGTCATGACTAACACCTATTTACATTTCTTCAATTAATACTTCTTAATTTAGCGTCTGTTAGCAGCTTCCTACATAATTTGTTTTTCTCGTAATAATCCATTCTTTTCATTTTTCATACGCGTGTCAGTCAATCATACCATTTACAACAATGTACATACGTGCCTGTTTGTAGCAAGATGAACCAATCCACAATCTTTACATTTTCAAGCATACTGTTATACATCTCTGCACGAATAAACTGTTATTACTTCTAATTTCTCAGATCTCATACAAAACGTTGATAAAGAAACTTTTTCAAAATCAATATATGTATATAATCCACCATACGCTTTTGTACATGTATTTAAAAGGTAAAACTTAATTACTGAAAATCTAGTTCATTTCAAGTACCGTTTCAGTATTAGGCCTACAATACAATAAAATGTTGCTACACAGCTTCACTTTCTTATTGTTGTTAAATCAAATCTTAGTACGGAAACCGAAAAGGAAAAAAAAGATTGAAAGAAATTCAAGTTTTTAATTTGGCATGTATTGTTGAAGGAAAAAACACACACACACACACACGATTTCTTTGCAAGTTATTCAGTGTAAGGCTGTAGGTTTGTATCTAATGTTTTAATAACTAAGCATTCTCGTGAGACTAGAAGTAGAATCATTAGGTTTAACTGGGTTTAGCCAGTATTTTGGTGTCTAGACTTATGACAATTTATCGTATGCAAGCATATTTTAGATATTAGTAAACACATTTAACATGGAAAAAAAATGTAATGTGATTATGAATAAGTCTTTATGCCTTACTATAATCTTACGACCATATTTAAGATTTTATGCAGAGATTGCATATTTCAAGCATAATTTTTATTATTATTATTATCATTATTATCATCATTAAGATCATAAACTAACATAATTTTTCCCTAAATTAATGTATTGAATCTCTCTATTTAAGATCGCTGTGAGACGATACCAAAGCACACTTGAGATGTTTCACGTGTAATACTTAAATGAAGAGAATCTAACTTCAACCGTTAAGTATAATGTTAATTGAATATTATTACTCAGCGAGGAGAACTTGTGATTTGCGTTTGTCACAGATTCACGTCCAAAATGTTCTAAATCTTAAGATTTGTAATCTTTCAGAACTAATGTGAAATCTTATGCTATTTTAGAGCTAATGAGACATTATTAATTTATAAATAAATAATGTATTACAGGAGATAAATTATTATCTATGTTTGTGATGTATTACATAAAACTATAATGACAATAACAATGATAATAGGCTTAATAATTTGGTACCACTAAACAAATATTGTGATTATAATTATGGCTATGTATGATCTTTAACAATACCATATCACCCCGTTTGCTAGCCTATAGATTAGACACACTAAAATCTTGTTAACATAGTTTATGCATGAAGATAATTCTTTTCTCTGCAAACCATCATCATATAAGTCGTATTATTGCATTGTTACTCTATAATTTTTTTTTTTTTTTGACGATTCTGATGAAATATACGATGGAGAAATGAGTTTCAATCTCTTAATTATGTTTTCGATGTATTAATTTCAAATAGTTTATTGAAATTCGCCTATCAGGATATATATATATATATATATATATATATATATATATATATATATATATATATATATAGAGAGCGTGGTTCGCATTTCACGTTAAACTGTAGGCCTAAAGTAGTACGACAAGCTTGACCTTCATCAGAATGAACATTTCGGTCGGTAGCATAATATATACTAAGATCACCAGCCAAAGCCTACATATATATATATATATTAGTGGTGGACCGGATATCCGCATCCGCATCGTTTTTAACATCCGCATCCGCACTTCTGACTGCGCATGTTTGCGGATATTACCTCTAATAAATTATGCAATTTACAATTAAATTAGCTTATAAAGTAGCTTATAAGGCCCAGTCATGCACATTTCATGTAAAGCATTAATTATTAATGAACAAACAAATATATAAACCTCAAAATATAAATACCTGATAACACAGAAAATTGAATGAAACTTGTTTCATTGAATTTTCTGTGGCTGAAACTCTTGAGAAAGTTATTATTTTTATAATAATGAAAACATTAATATTAATTTTAATTCATATGCATTGCCTGCCATAATAGTAATATCACGAAATTTGAAAAATTGTCATATATTTATAATTCTATATTATATTGATAGATTAACAAAATATCCGCA
>JAJOZX010002330.1:57500-182500 GCA_023014485.1 Bathynomus jamesi | reverse complement strand
TCGTACAAAACGGCTCTGCCTTAAGTGGGCCTGTGTAACTAACTCGTTGCAATCAATCCAATTTGCGATGAAAATTCATTGATGAAAAAGCTTTTAAAATCGTCTGATCTATCGAGTGGTGTATTTATTTCGAAATTCACCGTGTCCCCTAAAGTAGAAATTTATCAAAAAATTGATATCAATGATATTATTCATTAGGTATTCGTTTATTTTTTTCACATTAGTCCACCCAGTTTTTTTGGCATGATTCAAACTGTGCAAAAGTATGTAGCAACGAAACGAAAGAGAAAAGCAAGTCTTGATGGAAGTGACCCATCTTCATCGAGTAGCGCCAGTAAGCAACAGAAAACGATCACTATCGAAGAAAGTTTTGCGGCTAATCCCAAGAAAGTAAAACAAGTGGATGTCGATAAAAGGATTGCTGAATTCATAGTTCAGGGCATTCATCCTCTTGCTACCATTGAGCAACCAGCTTTTGTGAAACTTGTCACAAGTAAGTAATTAATACAGTAATTTATACTGAATTATCAGTTATTGATAGAATGATAGTTACTACTAAAATATCCTATTAATGCTTCAACATTTTAGCGACCTTATATTCATTCTTTTTTAATGGTATAATTTTTATTTTCAGCTCTGAATCCAAATGTGAATGTTATTTCACGGCGGAAACTATCCCGAAACCTGCTTGACGACGAGAAACGCTTGAAGACGCTGTTAAGGAACAAGATAGAAAATCTGTCCCACATATGTCTTACAGCGGACATATGGTCTACGCGTCACCGCAGTTTTCTGGGTGTAACTGTTCATTGGGTTAGTGTGTATACTAGTGTAAATATATTTATTTTGAAGTAAAGTTAATGGAAGACAATTAAAGAAAACAATCGACAATAATAATGCGATATAGCTATATCGTTTTATGATGTGTATACAATATGGCTATAATTTAATATATAGACATATATTTATAATCATTTACATTTATTTTTTTTTACCTCATAACCAGTGGTGGGCACCGTTAACCAAAAAGTTAACTTCGATAACGATAATCCGTTAACCCCAATTTTTAACTCCGATAACGATAATCCGATAATTTTACTACAAAGTTAACGGAAGTTAACGATAATCCGTTAACGATAACTATTTCTTTACTAACATTTAAAAAAATCAAGGAAAAAAGCTTTAAAACCTATAGAAAATGTTTATTTATGCAAAATCCAACAATAAATAGGTATTTAACTGTATTTTTATCAAGTTTTGCAACTTTTTTGCTTAATAACTTTTTTTTATTTTTAATAAAAAATGTACTGATTACATGTTTTGAAACCCGTTACCCTTGTAACCACTAACCATTAACTAAATTTTAATTTACCAGAGAATTATTATGGCGGGAACTGAAAGGTAAAATTAAATTTTAGGCACATTTATTAAAGACTGACACAATGTGCTGGTTGCCCTTCAGAAAGACCAACTTCTCAAAGTCAGGTCCAACTGCCAGTCTTGACCTCTTGGGCCTCAGGATGTCCTTGCCGAGAGAGAAGAGCCGTTCCACTGCGGCAGAGGACGGAATTGGCAGACTGAAGTTATGGCGGTTTGAATTCATTCGCGGAGCGGTGATCTTCCGTGAATGACTCCTCGAAGTTAACGTGTTAACGGACTTTAACAGACTAAATATCGAGTTATCGGAAGTTAACTGGTCCGATAACGATAAATGGAAATTAACTTCCGTTAATAGTCCGTTAAAAAAAGTTAACTTCGTTAATTAACTGTTATCGGATTAACGCTTTAGTGCCCAACACTGCTCATAACTAATTTTCAAAATATTTTTTACAGATTGATGAAGCTATCTTTGAACGACACAGTGGGGCACTGGCTTGCTGTCGATTTAGAGGTGAGCACAGTTATATTAAAATTGCGGATCAGATGGAAGATATCATGAATGACTATAACATTCCAATAGACAAGGTTGTGAGCACCGTTACAGATAACGGCTCCAACTTTATCAAAGCATTTAAGGAATTTGGCATCAAGGCTGTCGAGTCCGAACAAGTTGATATCGACGATGACGAATCCCAATATGATTCAGACAATGAGGTTGAAAATGATCTGCAAATGGAAGACGGTTTGTTGGATGAAGATGAAGACGGCTCTGATCCCAGTTTCAGCCTGTCCAAACATGTACGTTGCGCATCGCATACAGTAAGTTTGGTGGCCACTACCGATGCTAAACAGGCTCTAAAGACTTCTTCATTTTCAACCATCAACCACTCGGCGATGGGAAAATGTTCCGCGCTCTGGAATAAGAGTGGACGACCGAAATCAGCTGAAATCATTAAAAATGTATTGAACTGCACCTTGCGTCTACCTTGTCCAACACGGTGGAACTCACTGTACGACTCCCTCACCGTGCTACTGAAGCACAAAGCGAAGCTCCACGAACTAATGACTGCTCTAGAGCTACCAACATTCAAGACGCATGAAATTGAATTTCTCCAAGAGTATGTTGCTGTGCTGGCACCAGTTGCCACGGCGATTGATCGCCTCCAAGGTGATAAAAACAGTTTCTACGGAGAGCTGCTGCCTACTCTACTATCCGTAGAAAATAAACTGAGTCAACTGGAATCCAAGCCCCTGAAGCATTGCCGTCCACTGATCAACGCCATTCTTCAGGGGTTCCAAAAGAGATATAAAAATTATCTCTCCTTAGCTAATGAACGCCAAGTCACCGACGCCATCATTGCAACAGCCACGCACCATACTTCAAACTGCGTTGGGTAGACATAAACAAGTCTTGGAACTCCGAAACTCAACGAGGAGTGGTAAAAAGCATTTTAATCCGTGCCGCCACTACTGTCGACCAAGACCCGCAAGCAGATGACAATACATCTAGTGGTGCATCGGGCGGCGATGAGTACTTTGGCTTCGCCCACAACTCTTCGTCTTCGAGGTCCTCTATTGCACCATCTGCAGACATGAATGTATTGGCATTTCTACAAGATTTCGATCGGACCATCAACAGTTTGGGAAAACATCCTCTCATAAAAAGACTGTTCCTCCGCTATAACACGACATTACCATCTTCGGCACCGGTAGAGCGAATATTCTCATTCGCGGGAATCACTTTGACTCCCAAAAGAAACTCTCTTTCAGACAAAACTTTTGAAAGATTGGTTTTGATCCGCAGCAACCATGAAATAAAAGAGAATTCGTAAGGTGCCTTAGGTTTATGTTTACGTCTTATGTTTACGTTTATGTCTCATCTACTCATTAATTGTTACTCATTTTGCAATGATATAATGAGTATAATATGTCACTGGTTGAACATCGTAAGTTCTAAGTTCTTTTGTTTTTGTTTTGTTCTAAAAAGGGAAATACATAATCGGAAATTAGATTGTACTATTTCTTTATCCTTTATCAAGCATTTTATATTGTTGTTACTCATGAATTAGTGAATGCATATGTTAAAATTTGTATGTATTTAAAATGTATTTACAAATGTATTTAAATACAATTGATGTATTTTGTATTTAGTATCTAAATACATTCGTAAAATGTATTTAGTATTTAAATACATTTCTCCCATGTATTTAGTATTTAAATACATTCAATGTATTTATTGCCCAGCTCTGCACACACACACACACACACACACACACACACACAATGGAAACAGCCAAATGTTGGGTTCCCACACCTAGAATTCACCGAAACACAAGTTAGCCAAATATGCACTGTAGGATTGAAAAGATGATTCTCTCAATACCAGTTACTTTACTCTTTCAGTGTACTCTAGCCTTCTTAACTTAGACATCAGTCCAATCGATGAACAAGCATTCTTCCGTCAATTGTGTGTGTTAAATATAAAATATCACGACTGGCTAGGTATAACGGTGGTTTTACGGACTACTTCCAAGAAAGCAAAAGCTAATTGAATAACTTAACTAGTTAACTTTTCAAATTATCTTAACTACTTAATTTTAAAAATATGTGCTAACTTAACCTGTTTGGCAAGATCCTCAAATTAACTTAACTGGTTAATTTTGAAGTTAATTGGCCCAACCCTGTTACATGATATTGAGAAAGCCGGTATAATTAAATTTAGCGCCTATACAAAGTGTGCAGAAGTATTGCTTTACGAAGATGGTATTTTAATACACTGGGTTTTGGCAGTTCTTAAACTAAGCAGATGAGACAGGACGAGTCAACACTATTTTAAGGAATTGTTAAATTCTCAGAAAATTGTTTGAAAAGGTGTAATACAAGTTTTTCTAAATATTTAGCGACGTTGAATAGTGAAATTATTTTAAATGAGCGAAACTGTAGCAGAAGTTGCAATAAAATTAAGAAAAAATCAACATTTGGGGGTTTTCAGCCTAAAACAATAAAATTAAGTATCAAAGAGTCGAGTTTAATAAGAAAGAGTTGGGTAGGTTCTTGAGAAAATACAGTAAAGGAAGAGGATTCTCTTACAGCCTAATACTAGATTCATATATTTACAATATATCTCCCTCATTCATCAAAGTAGCCAATTTTCCTCAAACCTAACTAAGGAGGTACTATTTAACAAATCATATAGAGAGAAAGTTTTTTGTACTTTCAGTCTTCAGCAAATTGTGCGACTGTACATTTTTTTTTTTAGCACTGTTATTTAAAAATATGTTATAAATCAATTTCACATGTAAATATGCTTAAGCTATCCCTGGAACAGACGTTTGTTTGCTTGTTTTTGTTTGTCTCATGAAAGATCCCCACAGGAGGATTTTTCTTGTGAAGGAAGGCGAGGATGATTTTTTTTTTTTTTTTTTTTTTTTTTAAGGAGGAAGGCGAGGATGAATTTCTTTTTTTAAAGACCATGAAAGACACCTTATAAAGAAGGGACCGTCATGAAGGACGGTGAAGGATCCTCATGAAGGACAGTGAGGGGGGGGGGAATTTTCAAATTGATCCATGTCTGTCTCCCCAAACGCGCCCATACTACAAGCTGTCATAGTACTGTAAAATGAATATACGATAATCAACAACTTACGCTTACTATTTACAATTACCATACTCTACACAACTTTTTCTCCGTCAGAAAGACATGAAGAGTTATATTGTTCCTGCTTCCTCTAATGTGCGTGTTGTTATAACCGTAAAAAACAATCTCTAACAAATCCTGGTATTAATCCGAAATTAACTAACACTGTTGAATGAAATTTATAATTTATACAACTCGCACACCCCCTCCCCGCGGCGGTCTTTCTGGGGTGGATCGCCCGCGGGCTCCTGCCTCCATGTGGCGAGGGGGGGTCAGCCGCGGCTGGGGGCCCTGCCGGGTCCCCCGCCCGGTTGCGAAGTAGACTTTTAACATACCCTGCTATCCTACAGCCCCCTCTTTCCCCTCTTCCTTGCCCCCTCTGTTTTTTTCTGCTTTCTCTTTTCACTTCGCGCGCCCCGTGGGCTGCCGGGGCTGATCGCTGGGGGTCTCGCTCCCATGGTCGGGGCCGGACTAAGTTGGCTGGTAGGGTGCCCGGGCCTGGGACCCTGGGGGGCCTTGGTCTTTGCTGCCGGCGGGGGAGAACTCTCGATGCTGCAAGGGCCCCTTTTGAAACGGGGGTACCCGCATGGGACGAGGCACCCATCCCCCGCCGGCGTGCGCTTGGTCCCCTTGGGCCCCGGGTAATCGGTTCCCCGCGGCCCCGGGCGCGAAACAACAATAAAATTTTTTGTATGGAAACATTTACAAATCTAATGGACCTCGTTGACGACCCGGCTTGTGCATATGACCTCCCTCTGACTACCTCTTTGGACCGTGGGTCTGGTAAGGGCAGTCGGCAGCCCTCGCCCACCCCGTCTGCTCTTCTTGCCGACACCTCCTCTCCCTCTCTTCCCCAGGCTCGTGGCGCCGCTGCCCGACCCCCGCCAGTAGCGGATGGACCTGCAGTGGACCCCCCGACCCCTGGATCCCCCCATATTCCACGTCCCGATAGGGACCCACCTGCTTTTTCGCCCTCAGGTGGGGCCCGCGGCCCCGGTCGCCTCCCACTCCGGTCGGGCCTCATCGCCCCCGGCCCCCTCGGCCCCTGGGGGACGTGGGACCCGACGTCGCCGTCCGCCTTTCTCGTCTTTCCCCCTCGAAGTTCCGGTGGTGTTTGGCCAGACGGCTTCACTCGGCCTTAGGACGATGGACAAGTTCCTCGTCCTCCGCCCCTCCTCCTCCAAGCCCCTCCCCACTAACCACGAACGCCTCTTTCGAGCGATCCATGGGAAGACGGGGACGGCGCGTTTTGACCTTCGGCCTCAGAGGGATGGCTCCATTTTGATAAGGTCGCGTTCCTCTGCCGAAACCTCCTCTCTGCTCGCTATCCCCGATGTCCTGGGCTGCGGGATCACGGTGACTCCCCACCCCCGCCTCAATCAGTGCCAGGGCACGATCTACGCTGCTCGTCTTCTACCCATCCCGGTGGAGGACCTCCAGACTGACCTCGCCTCCCAGGGTGTGGTGAGAATATACCGTTTTCCCGACAGATCGCGATCCCCACCGTCCCTTCTCCTCGCCTTCTCCTACTTTGACTCACTGGTGCCCCCCGTTTCGGTATTCTGGGGCTTTGGTGAGAGACGAGCATGCGAATTCTCGGTTCGCCATACGTGCCAGATCCTACGCGCTGTTTTCAGTGCAATAGGTTTGGCCACGTGAGCAGTTCCTGCCGTCAGCCGGCCCCGTTGTGTGTCCGCTGCGGCGGCCCTCCCCACCCCTTGCCCTGTACTGCTCCGCCTTCCTGCACCAACTGTCATGGACCGCACCCTGCTTCATCCCGCTCTTGCCCGTCCTTCCTCTTTGAGAGGGAGGTTCGGGCCCTCTGTTCATCAGAATTTCTCAGCGCTCGGGAGGCGCGGGACCGGTTGCGTGGCCGCGAGGCCCGGCGTGGTACCTCGTACGCCGAGGCTCTCCGTCCCGGCCGCCGCCGGCCCAGACCCCGTCCTCACCGGCGGTTCCCGACGCGCCTCCACCCACCGTGTCCGCTACTCCCTGTCTATCCTCTGCCGCCCAGCGGACTCCGCCGCGGCTCCCGTACTACCAGCGCGTCCCCACGTGCTCCCTCCGCGAACGCCGATGCTTCGTCGGCAACCCCCCCTGCCCCTTCTACGCCCTCTCCACCGGCGCTTTCGGCCACCCCCATTCCGGACCGTGACCCGCCGTCACCCATGCGGGCCGCACGACGGAGGGGAACGGGCCGCAAGCGCCGCGCCATAGTGACCCCGAAAGGTTCGAGGCCATAGGCCTCGCATCACCTTCCTCTCCCAACACAAACGCCCCCTTCGCCCTACCCCCGGTGTCCTCACCGTCCCCGCTGCGCAACCGTTATGACGCTCCCCCCTGGGGTCCCCGACGACCCTCGTGGTGGGGGCGGAGATACATCCCTCACCGGTTCGGTCGATGGACCCACTGGAGGGGGAACTCGCCCGCCTGGTCGGCGTGGGTGGGATGTGCACGCCCCCGCGCGTGACCCCCCACCTCTCTCCTTGACCTGCCTATGCATCCGGGTGAGGTATCCTTTTCCACTCCCCCTGTAGTCCAGCCTCCCCTGCACCTCCGGTGAAGGGAGGGGCCTTCTGGATACCCCTCACATCCCCTTCTCTGCATCGCTCTCCCCCGGCGTCCGGGTGACTCCTCTTCAGGAGGATTTGCCGGCGTCAGTTTCCACATCGCCCCCCGTCGGGGTGACCCTCGCCTTCGCCCACGTTCGGCGTCCCCCGTTGGCCCCGGGGCTTTCCAATCCCTTGTTAATCTCGGGCCGCCCGATCGGCCCACCCACCCCATAACCATCCTTTCGCAGACTTTCCTACCCCTCCTATACTCGCTCCTGCAGTGGAACATCCGCGGGCTCCTGGTAGGCCTCGAGAGTCTCTTCTCTCCTGGCCTCCAGGTGTCCGGCGTGTTTCTGCCTTCAGGAGACGATTCTGGGTCCCGTTCCCTCCCTCGAGTGTCCGGCTACTGCGGGCTCCCTTCCCCGCCTCTCGATGGGGCGGGTAGGGGGGGCTCCGCGGTCTTCGTGCACCGCTCCGTCCCTTTCCGCCCCCTCCCGCTCCGTACTGTCCTGCAAGCTGTGGCCGTGCGCCTTTCTTTGTGGCGCCAGCTCACGGTCTGCTCTCTTTACCTCTCCCCTAACGTACGCCCTCCACCCGATTCTCTCCGTGACCTAATTCTGCAGCTTCCCCGCCCTTTCCTGCTTCTCGGGGACTTCAACAGTCGGGACCCGGCCTGGGGGGACGTTTGCTCCACCTTTCTCTCCGGGACCCTTCTCTCCCTTATGGACGAGCTAGAGTTCACCTTTCTGAACGATGGCTCCCCAACCTGCCTCCACTCGGCCCATGACAGTTTCACCTGTATGATCTTTCCCTGGTTTCCCTCGATATCGTGACGGAGTTCACCTGGGAGGTCCTGCCGGATTCTTCCGGCAGTGACCATTTCCCAGTGTGTCTTACCCCGACCCGTCTCCTCCCCCCCACCTCTGTCCGCCCGCGCTGGCTGTTCGCCCGAGCAATGGGCCTCATACACGAGGTGCACGGCGATCTCGCCATCATTCCTGCCTTTCCCTCCGTTAGTGAGGCCCTCGCCTTCTCGAAGTAAGATCCTCTCGGCTGCCACCAGTTGCATCCCCCGTACCTCAGGCTCCCCCAGGCCGCGAAGCGTCCCATGGTGGACCCCAGAGTGCTCCCATGCCGTTCAGGAGCGGCGCCGTGCTGGCCGTCGCTTCTACCGGACCCGCCAGCGGAGCATAAGATGGCGTTTCAGCGCCTGAAGGCAGTGGCCCGTCGGGTCTGAAACTAGCCCGGCGTACCTCCTGGCGGAGTTACGTGTCCGGGATCTCCTCCTCGACGCCCCCTCGACTGTTTGGCGCAAGGTGCGTAGCTTTGAGGGGACCCGTGTCCCCCCTCGACCCCCGGTGCTTCGGGTCGGGGACGACGAGTTCGTGTCCGATCCGGAGGCCGTCGCGAACGCACTCGCGGCGCACTTCGCAGCCATCTCCAGTTCCGATTCCCCCCACTCCCGCCGCGACCCACCGGAATTTCCACCTCATACCCGACGCTCCTCCGCCCCCGGCCCCGATAATATCCCCTATGACTTTTTACGGCACCTCCACCCCTCTGCTCTCAGCTTTCTACTGGACCTCTATAACCGGATTTGGTTGGAGGGTTCATTTCCGGACCGTGGCGTGAGTCCATCGTCGTCCCCATCCCGAAGCCCGATAAAGACCCCTCACTCCCGTCGAACTATCGCCCCATTTCCCTAACATGCTGTGCCTGCAAGGTGATGGAGGCGATGGTCGCCTCGCGGCTGTCCTTTACCTGGAGGCGAGTGACCATACCCTGCTACCCAGGCTGGTTTCCGGCGCTTCCGGTCTACCACCGACCCCCTCCTTCTCCTTAGCCATGACGTGCAGGAGGCTTTCTCCCGGCGTCAATTTGTACTCGCCGTCTTTTTCGACCTCCAGAAGGCCTACGATACTACCGGCGGAGCGCGGTCTTCGACTGCTTACGCTCCCTGGGTTTCGTAGGCTTTCTCCCTTCCTTTATTTATAACTTCTTGTCCGCCCGTTCTTTCCGCGTCCGCATCGGTTCTACCCTCTCTGACCGCTTTCCGTTGGAGGAGGGTGTCCCTCAGGGTAGTGTCCTTAGCGTCTGTGTTTCTCACTCGTGATGAACACAGTCGCTACGGTCCTGCCTACATCCGTTCGTAGCTCCCTCTATGCCGATGACCTGGCTATCTATTGCTCTGGCCGCCTCCCGTCTTTGGCTGAACGTCGCTCCAGCTAGCCATCAACGCGGTGGTTCGCTGGGCGTCCTCGGTTGGCTATGCTTTCTCACCCTCTAAGTCTTCCAGTATGCTTTTCCGTCCTCGGCGCCTCCGTCTGTCGCATACCTTCGCCCTTACCCTTGCCGGCACTCCTCTTCCCCTCGTCCCATCCGTTAGATTCCTGGGTATGACCCTCGACGGATTTTTCGGTTGGGTTCCACACCTTAGGCGGTTGCGGCAACATCTCGCCGCACCCTCTCCCTTTTGGGTCATCTGTCCCACACGACCTGGGGGGCGGACAGGCGTACTCTGCTGCGCCTGTACACCTCCCTGGTGCAATCCCGTGTCGACTACGGCTGTGTGGTCTACAGCTCCGCCTCCTCTCCGGCACTCCGTATGCTGGATCCTCTTCTCCACCGTGGCCTTCGCCTGGCGTCGGGTGCCTTCCGCTCGTCCCCTGTCGCTAGTCTTCAGGTGGACTGTGGACACCCCCCCCTGCCCCTTCGCCGGGGCCTTCTCATGGCGAAGTGTTACCTTCGCATCTGCCGCCTCCGATGTCCCTACTCTTCTCCGCGATCTCCCAGGCGCTACCCCGGCCTGACACGTGGCATTTCGCTGCCTCTCTGGCCGAGATTTTCTCGTCCCTGGGGATCCCCCCACCCTCTATTCTGCCGTTCTCCTTCGATCTGTCGCCCCCCTGGCGGACCACCCCTATCTGCCGTTGCCAGGCGCTCCGTGGCCTGCGTAAGGAGTCTTCCTGCCGTCCTCCGGTCTTCTTTTCTGGCCCATCTTCCCGTCCACTCGGACGACGTTCCCGTCTACACCGACGGCTCGCGCTCCCCTGCAGGTGTCGCGGCCGCCGTCTTCTCTCCGTCATTGTCACCTACCTCCCGGGGTATCCCCCTGCCGGTTCAGGCCTCCATCTTTTCCGCGGAGCTCTTTGCCCTTCTGGAAGCCCTCCGTCTGGTATCGGGTTGTTCGCGGTCCTCCTGTACCATTTTTCGGACTCGCTGAGCGCCCTTCAGGCGCTCGAGCGCTATGATTCCCCGGACCCCCTCGTACGCCTTATTCAACAGGAGTACCATGTCCTGCACACCGTTCACCGGATCCGGGTCACCTTCTGCTGGGTTTCCCGCCCATGTTGGTGTTTCCGGTAATGAGGCGGCGGACCGCATAGCCCGGTCCGCCGCCTCCCCTCCCCCGCCCGCTCCCCTTCTCAGACTATGTGCAGGTCTTTCGTTCCTTTTACGACCGCATGTGGCAACAGTCCTGGGACGATGCCACCGGAAATAAACTCTGGTCCATCCGCCCCCGTCTGTCATATTGGGTGTCCTCTTTCCACCGCTCCAGACACAAAGAGGTCGTCCTTGCGCGGCTTCGCATCGGCCATACGCGCCTCACGCACGGCTATCTTATGTTCCGGCAGGAGGCTCCTCGTTGCGCCTCCTGCCAGTCGCCCCTCACCGTCTCTCACATCCTTGTGGAATGCCCCACCCTGTCGTCAGTACGTCGTCGCGCCTTCCCATTCCTTTCTGATTTCCCCCTCCCCGAACGTTTACGCCTTATGCTCGCTGAGAGCCCTCTCTTCTCGCTTGACCGTCTTTTCCTCTTCCTCTCCCAATCTCGCATCCTATCTGAGCTTTAGGTGACTTCTCACCTGTAGTCCGCTGTTCTCCCTTTTCTAGTGCCTTTTCTCCGTCTCCGTTTCTCTTTCTCGTATTCCGCCTCGCCATGATATCCGCTACCATATAGCGGGAAGTGGCGGTAAACGCCCCAATACAAAAAAAAAAAAAAATACAACTCGCACAGGAAAGGGCTGCGAGTCAATTTTAGTATGAATGTTTGTGATTGAAATGATATTTTATGAGAAGACTCGATAATTACACTTGACTAAGTTATAAAATGTTCTTCGAAGTCCAATTTATGTTGTTACTCTTTTCAAGGTCACTATAAAAATTGTGAGGCACAATGGCTTTAAGTATGCGCGTAAACTGTAATTATTAGTAGTAAATAAAGTATGCCAATATTTAGCTTGTGCCTTTGATTATCCTCAAGATACACAACAAGCGTAAAGTATGAAATGTGAATCTTAAAAATGGTGAACGTACCTTCCACAGAGCATCTGCATATTTCTTTACTCCGAAAAGAAGTCCACCAGCAGATACGAAAACGAGGCGAGCCTTCTCCCTTTTTCCATTCTGCAATTTAATAGCATTTTAATTTAATTTTCTTTGTACTTAAATAGTTTCATTTCAAGTTTCACGCTACAGTACAATTCTAAAAAATCACATTCCAGATACAAATAAAGCTTGGAAATATTTCACCCGAGTCTTCTTAACTAGAAATAATAAATTCTGTATATTTTGCACTTAATCTGCAATCAATAAAGAATACAAATTTGTAGATGAAAAAAGTATTTTAGAATCCACACGGAGGAAATTCAATATTTTTAATTCTATCTTATCGAACTTTATTTTTTACCTTCCTGAAATACTCCTCGGCGATATACATAATTTTCTGCGCTGCCCCTGGACACTTAATAGCGGTATTTGGCATTGTGAACAACGCATTACCTTCCTTGAAGTTCTTCAAAGCTTCAAAAGTCTTATCAACGTAAAGATACGAATAGTTGGAGCAGACACCGGGATATGCAAACGCCTCTGGAAGACCTTTTATCTGAAAAAAAATATATATATATATATATATATATATATATATATATATATATATATAATATATATATATATATATATATATATATACAGGGCGTCCCAAAAAATGTATACACACTTTAACAGCTGATAGCTCAATTGATGTTTCTTTCTTTCCAAGTTAAACCCATTAGAATTAATAATGGCAGTCAGACTAAGCTTTGAACAAAAATGCTACTGGAAGTGTGAAAACGCAGTTGAAGTGCAAAGACAGTTTAGGAGGGAGTTTCAAACAGATCCACCAACGCGACTTACCATCACTCGAATTAGAGATAAGTTTGAAGCCGATGGAACTGTTCAGAATGTCCACAAGAAGCGTTCCGGAAGACCACGGACATCGACAAGCCCCACAAAGCAAGAAAGAGTACTGGAAACGTATCACCAAAGTCCAAGAAAATCTGTGCGGCAAGCGAGTCGTGAGATAGGAATTTCAGAATCGTCTGTCCAACGCATTTTGAAGCGCTGTCAATGGAAAAGTTACATTCCAAGATTAGTCCATGCTATTAATGAAGATGATCCGGACCGAAGAGTGGAGTATTGCGAGTGGTACTTGGCACGATGTGGATGTGGATTGGACGAAGGGGTTTCGTAGAATACCCTCCGCGTTCACCAGACCTCACACCACTAGACGTTTTTTTATGGGGATACTTAAAAGACAAAGTCTACGCTATAAAACCTGCAACAGTCGCTGAATTGAGAGCAGCCATTGAACGAGAATGCACACAAATACCAAACGAAATGTTTCGTGATGTTTGCGATTCCATTGCTTCGCGTTATCAGCAGTGCCTGGACCAGAACGGACGTCAGTTTGAAAACAGGCGTTGACAAAACAATTAAATAATGTCTGTAGATTCTATTACATTTTGAAAATGGAATGTATTTTAATAAACACTGCCTTTATAATTATTTAAAGTGTGTATACATTTTTTTGGGACGCCCTGTGTATATATATATATATATATATATATATATATAACTCAAAACATTTATTGAGTAGTTTTAATGTTTAAATTATTCAAATCTCAAACATTCATCAATACGGAGACTGAAGTAAAATGTGCAGCACAAGAGGTAGTTCGTTCCTGGGTCGTTGGGCCACGTCCGGAGCACGTCTTTAACCACTACATCATTCAGGAAACCAGAATTGTGCTCGTGACGTGGCCCATGCAGCGATGCAGGAATGAAACCACCTCTGTGTTGCACATTTTACTTCAGTCTTCGTATTAAAATTAAACAACGGTTATCGTAGCTCTCTGTAATAATAATAAGACATCAATCAACACAACAAATTACATATAAATTTTAATATGGCTTTTATTAATTTCTAAAACAGAAAATGGCGCGAGTAAATCTTTTCAGGTCTGAAAACCTGAAATGATGCTTTTGTAGAGTCGAAGTAAACCGACACATTTTTGTTAGTGACGCAATGAACTCAACATTTTGGCCAGGAACCGGACATTGGCCACTTCAGCTCTGAGATGCTGAGTTGGGCTGGAAGTTACTATAAAATCAGATAATTAAAACGCTTAAAAAATAATTCAGGAATATCTGACAACTTCTGAAATAAAACTGAATTACCTACAACAGAGCACTTCTCCAGTTATGGTAAAGGAGCTTAATCACAGGTGGTACGAGCGTGCAATGTTAGAAAATATACTTTTAAGTATAGATACTACTGTCAGAACTTGCTAATTTCGATAAATGTTAGCTTAGAAACAAAATTTTTAAAAAGCATAAAAAAAACATGTAATTGGTAATACTCTGTTTTTCTTCGAATATTTTATTTTTGGGGGGACAGTACCATAATTTCAGAAAGAACTGTCATTACCAATTAGTAATATTTTATACTTTTTAGAAATTAGTTTAGGAGACTTTTTTTTACCAAACCTGTACTTATTATCAACGCATCAAATGGCACGCATCCCGCATACCCTAACTTGACTCTCGGGCATTAGGTCATGCATATTATTAAGTTGGGTTATTTTGTGAAGTATGAAATTGAAATAAAAATACTAAATGAGATACATTATTATTATTTTTAAAATTTACATTCAATTTAAGTTTACTACATAGAAAGCCGCCGAGACGGGTGAGCTGACCGAGACTGTGTGTGTGTGTGTGTGTGTGTGTGTGTGTGTGTACAAATTTGATGTTTAAACATGCCAGAATTTTGCAGACCAAAAAGTGCTTCAATGGTAAGAAAGATTTCGCACTATGCGGGTCTATTTCATAAGGAACGAAAGTGTTTTTAATGTATAGTATCAATATTATAAAATAAAACTTTATACTGGTACTCACAACCATTGGTGGGCAAAAAGTAATCGATTACAAATAAAAATTACGAATGTCTGAAAAGTAACAAAGTATAGGTGCTCTTCCAATATGTGCTCTACCTTAAAATTTACATTCCAATACGTGATCTACCTTAGATTATTCGGATTAGCAGCAGGTACGTTAGTCAGCCTTATAAGGCTAACTAACGAAAATATCACGACTTAACCTAACCAATCGTCAAGGGCGTATAGTTGACCTAACGATTGGTTAGGTTAAGTCATGATATTTTCGTTAGTTAGCCTTATAAGGCTAGTTTCACGGTAGAGCACGTATTGGAATATGGTAGATCACAGTTTCGCGGTAGAGCACATATTGGAAGAGCACCAAAGTATAAAGTAGAAATTACTTCTCTGAATTAATTATAATATAATTAATCCGGAAAAGTTATTTCTACTTTATCCTTTTAGTTACTTTTCAGACATCAGTAATTAATTTTTATTTGTAATCGATTACTTTTTGCCTACCACTGCTTACAACACTAAAAAAATATCTATACTATTGTTATCAATAAATCTTAGTTTAATTTTTTACACTGTAGCCAAAAGGTAAGCATCTTTGTAAACACCTTCAGTAGCTCCAACTCAAAAGTGTAGAGTAGTTTTCGGTTTTGTAAACTGCCAAACAAAATACAAATGTTTTCCTGTAAGAAACGTGTCTTCATTGCTCCACCAAATACAAGGCGTCTTTGCAATTTCGACTCTTCCTAAGAACTATAATAGGTCTATATCTGTACTTACGATTCCATAATTTAATTGAAGTCCAAGAGCAACGACGAGAAAATCATAATTAAGTTCGGAGCCATCTCCAAGCACGACCTTGTTCTCTTCCGGTTTAAAGGCAACGGCTCTTTGTTTAAACCACTCGGCTTTCTTCGGCAATACCTAAGCAAATAAGAACTTTATAAAGGGTTTTATTGTCTACCCACTCCAGTCCCGAGACAAACAGTACCCGCATTTAAACCTACTCATAAGCCTGCGCTTAAGCTATGGGTAACGCACGCTCACGTATCTGTCAAGGTAACTTATAACGGTAGACCGCCTGGTTGTTAATTTGAAGGTCTTGGGTTAGAGTCTCGGATCGGACCTCAGACTTCAACGATTAAAGCGCTTCTCTAGGTCTTTCTTGGTGGGGGTAGTGGTTCGAATCCCGCATAAAGATGTGGGTTCCCTCCGTCATATGACTTTTGAAGATGTTACGAAAGAGGTTAAACCCAAACATTTTCCCCGACAGTTGTCAGTTTATCCCATAATAATATAGTTGAAAATTTTTATAGGTGGAAGACTGAGCAGAAAATTTTCAGATTCATACTCGAAGTATTGCTTCAAGTATGAAGCCAAAAAAACTAGAAGGCTGTCAAGGCGAATGAAAGTTTTTTGCAAATTTGCTTAAATTCCAGAATAACCTCTTTAATTTTCAAAAAAATGAATGTGCACACTAACTACAAATTACAAGAACTTTACAAATATGCAATAATTAAATGACTCCTTTGCAGTGATGTAGTCGAGACCACCAAGTCTGAGACCGAGACCGAGACCTGATCCTGTGAGACCAAGATCGAGACCGAGATCAAAGGTTCGAGATCGAGATCTACCTTCCGAGATCGAGACCCTTAAAATTCGAGACCGAGATCGAGACCAAGCTCATGCCCTTTCAATTTGTTTTACACTACTATGGAAATTAGACTGTTAAGTATATTAATAAACTAATAACTACTTTCTCAGATGTAGTGTGTTGAATGCAAAAAGTGTAGCCTATAAATTAACAAATGAATATATATATATACGTACTTTTTATTTATTTACTTTTTTTTATATCTGTTACAGAAGGTTTAATGAACTTACCCACTACCCAGTGTGACTTGTGCATTTATTTAAAGCATGATAGGTGCTCATTACACTTAAGGAACATCAGCATGCTCAGAAGATCTGCTGAAGTTCGACTTCTGTGGGGCCTCATTATTATGCCTCCATGGCTAAATACACGCTCAATTGGAGCACTAGAGGCAGGCACTGTTAAAACAGTCATGGCAATATTGGCCAGTGATGGGAATTTATCCCTTTTCTGGTGCCAAAACTTTATTGGAGAGCAGTTGTCTAAAATATGAGATTCATCGATCTCTAAGAGGTACCGCCGCAACTGTTCCCTGCGGTTCAAAATCTTCCCAGTTTCAACATGTATTTTTCATTACGGTCTCGAGAGGTCTCGAAAGGTCTCGGGAGAAAAACGGAGACCGCGTCTGTCGAGACCGAGACCGAGATCTAAATAGCGGAGACCGAGATCGTGATCGAGATCTGCAAATTGGGTTTCGAGATCGGTCTCGAGACCGAGACTGATCTCGAGACCTACATCACTGCTCCTTTGCAACTTTATTTTAATCGTAACCATATACAGTATAGGCTGAAAGAATTCGAAGTCCTAATACATATGAATAGCAAATTTGTTTAGACTGTAGAAAAAGCTTACCTTAAATTTTTAAGTAAATTTTGCACACTGACTATAAACTATAAAAACTTCAAAACTGTAATAACCAGAATGGTACCTTTGCAATTTAAGGTATTTTCTTAGAAAGCTCACTAAGACGACAACAATGATAAACGACGTAAAGATTATAAGAGTTCACTTCGACCTTTGGTCCGTAAACAAAAATGGAAAATTTTAGCTACATTCTAAGCTTTAAGTCTCAAACTTTAAAATTTAGATTCTAAGTCGTTTTCCTACTTTAGAGTAATAAGCAAAATGTAATTCTTTAAAACACCCTAATGAAAATACTACTTTACAAATTAAATTAGAGGGATGTCATTCATAAAGACGATAGACAACAATATGCAATTTCCAAATGCCGTGCATGAATTGATGAGATAGAGAGGAAGCCTGTTAAAAACACTCCTTAAAATTTAAAATTACTAAAAAAATCCGACTTTTCTAAGACAGTTATACCATACATGATCTGTTCCTTACTTAGAAAGGTTGTCTAGGCATGAGTAGAGAAAAGATTCAAGCCATAAATCTTAGATCTATTCATCTACATGACACAAGACCTAAGAGACACACGCAAGGATGTAGCTCTAAATTTTTTCGATAAATATTTTGCGTTAAGAGCTGTCTTCATAAGCGCCGAAAAATGTTATGGCAAAATATTAATTTGTTCCTTGAATAAAAATAACCGTCATATATTTTATATTTGTATATATTTATTTCTATAATATTGCTTCTCGATTTGACTTTGGATTGTCAAATTTTAAACTAGGCCAAACTTTAAAAATACCTGGGAATCCTAAATTCAGCGTTCAATGTCCAGCATGCTTACCGTTTCAATAAAAAAAATTATCATACAGTAGATCGGTTACAATGAAATGTATAATAATAATAGGTGTAAGAATGTATACATTTAACGTAATTTGAAAGACCAGTTTCTATTTTTGATACTTAGTCACGTTTTCATGTGAACATTTCGTATGAATTATCGTACCTCGCTCATTGGACGTCCCGAATCCTTCAGAGTTTTCATTCCTCCTCCAACAAGTGTCCACATTGGTTGGTAATAATGGGTCTAAAAAGCGAAAGAAAAATAAAAAAGGTTAAACACGAGAGAAGCAGGAGTTTTGCAATACAATGAAACATTTAAAATACTCTTAAATTTATATACTATAAAAGGGTTACATCATTTTAGAACTACTGTAGTTTACGAAAATATTTTTCTTACAACCTCTACATTTTTTACTGATATTTATTCAAAAGAAACATGGTATGTCATGCCAGGACGTTTTTAACCGGTTGTACAAAAAATATACAAGTGGACCATATATATTGAGTAATAGCTACGTAACAGTAAATTGCATAGGTCTGTTTACACTAAAGTAGTTAAGATCGCACTTGAGACAACAATGAAATATGCATTAGGAAGTAGCAGCATCCAAAATACCTATTCTTCCACTCCATCCACGGCAGAAAAGAGAGTCGGACTCGGACCCGGGCTTTTCACAGTCCGGATCCAGTCTTGAACCAAATGAGCACGACAGCTCAACCTCTTTCTGGACGTTATTACCGAAAGAATTGGGTAGAGGACTTTACAGTACAGTCAAATTATTCTAAACTCAAAAGGCTAAAATGTCTTAATATTTCGGTATTCAGACGGTAGACCGTACAGTGGGAATTTAGGTATGATGATAATCTAGTTCCCAAACTCGTCTGTCCATAGCAATATTACAATATGTATGAAATTCTCATTCAACATTTCACAAAGTTATTGGTACTTATATATTGGCCCGACTATTTATTTGTCCTTTGTGGTTCATAATAGGAAATTAGGATCATCATGGGGCGGTCCCAGGACAATGTGAACCCAATGATAAATGCTAGAAAATATTTACTTTCATTATAAATGTACAATGCAATTCATTTCAGCTGTAAGGAAGGCGTACGGTCCTCATGCGGTCTCTTCTGTTGTTCTCAAGAATTGACGGGCTAGGCAAATTCTTTCATTTGGTACACTTTACCTTCCTGCTGGAAGTTCGCTTTCATTCAGCCTGTCCCAAAGAAGGGTGACCGCTCTTAATTAACCCTCCAACTATCGTCCAATTGTTTTGATTTCTTGCCTTTCTGAAGTTTTTGAATATATCCTTAATAGGAAGATTCTTAATCACCTCTCTATTCACAATCTTCTTTCAAATTGGTAGTATGGGTTCCGCAAAGGACGCTCTACTGGCGACCTTTGTTGCATATCTCTCTAACTATTGGTGATCCTCATTTCGGATTTCGGTGAAACTTTACTAATCGGCTAGACACATCAAAAGCTTCTGATATAGTCTGGCACAAATCCTTAATTTTTAAATTGCCTTCCTTCGGTTTCTATCCTGGTATCTGTGTTTTTATCTCTTATTTCCCTTCTGGTCGATCTATAGCTGCAGTTGTAGATGACCACTGTTCTTCTCTTAAAGCTATTAATAGTGGCGTTCGTCAGGGCTCTGACCTGTCACCCACTCTCTTCCTTTTATTTATCAATGATCTTTTAAGTCGCACTACCTGTCCTATCCACTCCTATGTCGATGATTCCACCCTTCACTTCTCCACCCACTTCACAAAGCGTCCCTCTCAACAGTCACTCCATGCTTTGCGTGAGACGCCTATGGCGCACCTGACTTCTGACATTTCTACCATCCCTGAAACCTAGTGGTTTTCAATGCTCAAAAACCCAGTTTCTTCATCTGTCTATTCATCACAACCTTTCACATGACTATTTCCTTATCTTCAACAATACACAACTCACTCCTTCCCCTTCTCTTGACACTCTTGGTTTCCTTTTCTCGTGCACTTTCCTGGAAAGATCACATATATTCTCTAAAATGGTTTCTAAGAGGTTAGGTGTGCTGTGTCGGCTCCGAAGTTTCTTCACACCTACTCAGTTGCTGTCTCTGTACAGGGGTTTTGTTCGCCCCCGTATGGAAAACGCTTCTCATGTGTGGGATGGCTCAATCCACACAGCTCTACTTGACCTGGGGAAATAAAGTCTTTTCGTCTTATCAATTCCCCGCCCTTTTACTGTTACGGACTGTCTTCAATCCCTCTTCCTTCGTTACAATGTTGCCTCACTTTTTCTTTACTATCGCTATTATAACGGACACTGCTCTTCTGAACTCTCTAACTGCATGCCTTTCTCCTTTAAGGGGAACATGCAGTACCAGATTTTCGACACATTCTCATTCCTTTTCTGTCCAACCTTCTAATGCAAGGGTTAATCGGTATTCTCAATCTTTCATCTACTCAACCGGTCAACTCTGGAACAACCTTCCTCAGTTCATTTCCCCCCCTGTATGACTTCCAGTTTTTTAAACGCATGTGTCGTAAACTCTGAACTTTGATTTCGTCTTTTTCCTTCTCCTCTATAGGGGGAGGGCATTTTTGTGGGGATCCGCCCTTGGCCCCTCCTTCCTGCATAAAAAAATTATAAGCTTTGAGAATTTTCTATGAAAACCTTCTAACTCTGAGAAAAGCTTATACTGAGATTTTAACAAGTTAATTATACTTATGCCAAAAATTCCTGAGGAAACAAAGTAGCGTTCTTTTGCCTAAAAGTGTAAGCGATATACCTCGAACATAAGAATCTGAATTATATTAGAAAAGAAAATGAGAGATCTTATCAATTTAAGGTAACCTCAGTAAAATGATCGGTTCATTTTTAAATAATTCCGTAAAAAAAATTGTATAATTTAATCTTACAATTTATGAAAATCTCGAAATTCAAAGACTATGAGATCATGGATTTTTACTCTTGCTTAAAAAAGTTCAAATATCTAACAAATAAAACAAAACAAAGCTCTTTATCATACATCAGCCGGTTCGATGATGGCTACTTTTCCTTTACCAAGTTTAGAGGAGAATTTTGCTGCTGTGGCACATCCTCCAGCTCCACCTCCAACCACTACTAGCTGGTACCTGAAAAGAAAATAGTTTTATGTATCGATAAAGATTTTGGACGTTACGAACCTTCCATGAACTCCATGCTTACATACGAAATTCACAGCTACTTCTTTGTGTGGCTCTGGAGCTCTTGTTCACTTATAAGTATTGTCTCATTACCTTAGTTTGTCTTAAAATGCTGTCAATTGCGTGAGTTAGTCTCGCACCAACACCCATAGTCATATGACAGAAGGGACGTGGCAGTTTAACGTGTAATCTGAAGCACCTGGTACTTCATCGTCCCAAAACCTAAGCTTACAAAAAGGTAATTTTCAAATTTTTAAAATAATTTGCACAGTATGTCTGCACTGTATAAATTTTTCGTAAATGCAAAACCAAGAATGGTGATCAAATATATAACACACTTTACTTAGCAAAAGTACGACGACAACAACAACGGCACAAAAAACCCAACCAATAGTTGGTCTCCAACTTCAGTCGGTTCACAATAAAAAATGTAATGGTCTTTTTTTAAATCTCCTTTGCAACATCTGAGGTCATACGACGGAGGAGACGTACAGTTCTGCGTGAGATCCGAACACGGGTCGCTACATTAACCCTTTCACCGCCACGTTTTGGTATACCGTACGGCAACGAATATAAGCAGTTACGACACTGGCCACCACAATAAAAAAAAAAATTTATACAGAGTAATTTACGTAAATACCGTGATGTCATCCAACTAAAATTGTGGTTAACTAAATTGTGCATGCGCGTGCAAACGAAACTAACTTTGGCACAAAATACAAGCTTAAATCCGAGACATAAACAGAACAGCAATTTCCTGAATACCTTTAATAGGCCCTCGAGTGAAAGGGCAAAACAAAACGAAATTAATACAAAATTAATAATCCCAACCCAATGCCCAAGCCATCACCTAAACCATCATCCTGGCCCGTGTTAATTTTAGATTTATATCGGCGACTGTAAACAGTTTAACCGACACACACACACACACACACGTGTGTGTGTGTGTGTGTGTGCGCACGCGCAGCCAGTTACTTATGTAAATAACGTGACAATTTTCCTTTACCTCATCACCTGACATCATCGAATAATCAAGGTATTGGGTGTTCTCTTGATGACTATTGATGGTTAATGATTAGCTTATTTGTTTGTATGTCTAAAATTAGCAATGATAAGTATGATGTCTCATATGAAATACAGTACAATATCTCTATAACGAAATATATCAGCCAAATGGCTGTCGTTGTAGAGAAGTTGTTCGTTATAAAGAGGTTTCCTTTGCTGATATTGTGGTGAATATTTTAATGACATATTTAGACCCTCATTAGTTATTTATACATACTTTATATGGTACTGTATAAACAGTATATTAAATGCATTGCTTAAAAGTATTTTAATACTAGAGACGAAGGATCTTTTCCGTTTGACTGCCGCCATTGAAACATAGCCTTCTTTAGTTAGCTTTATAAGGCTAACTAACAAAAATATCACGACCTAACCTAACCAATCGTCAAGGTCGTACAGTTGACCTAACGATTGGTTAGGTTAGGTCGTGATATTTTCGTTAGTTAGCCTTATAAGGCTAAGTAAAGAAGGCTGGGGGCACTCACCTCTTGTGTTTCAATGACGGCAGTCAAACGGAAAAGATCCGAGACGAATACTTGCAGCTCAGGCTGAGTTAGCGAAAACACATCTTTATAACGAAACGTTTTCGATAAAGAGAGGTTTTGGTATAGTGGGGTGTCCTTATTGAGAGTTTTTACTGTAGCTATCTCTTACTTCGAACAAGGTCTGAGTGTGCAGTACCGTGTAATGTATGGAACTAAGAGATGAAATTAATGATTATTTCAATGAAATTTAATAAAATTTATCATTGCATTAGGATAAGATACCGTTAAATTAGAGCTGTTGTCACTGAGGGAGAGCCTACCAATCGCAAGGGCGGATTGTGAAGGCCCATCTACAGTAAGTGATGTCTTTGTTCAGAATATACTGTAGTTTTGTGAATTAAATTATTTAGAATTAGTTTTAAATGACTTCTCCCTACAATAAAACTTGTAAGAATGCACTAGTCCACTTCTTTCCGCTATTTCACCCATTTTCAAAATTAATAAGTTAAATCAATCGGTTAATGGTGAAAATTATCCTCATTTCGAAAGAAATTCCTCCTTTCGTTCAAAATGTCTGCCTCAGCCCGTGTTTCCTTGCCTGGTCTACCTGGTCTACCCAAATGCAGTTAACGAAGTTAAGCGAGTAAATCAGTATAAAACAGTAGAAAAGTACAAATAAGGTAAATTAAATAATTAAAACAATTCTCGTGACAACCGCGACACTGGGTATATCGTGATATATTCCGAGTACAACCTCTAATGAATCATCTTTCAAGATTTGTTACAAATTATTGAAGGGTGGCATTTTACTTATGGCCTAAAGTCAAGCCTCGCACATACAACCAGCTCTTTCACAGTGCTCATTTTATTCTTGCATAGGTTTTTATTAACCTTTGGTTAGCTTCCGACCGAATTATTCATTCTGACGAAGGTCAAGCTTTTCACTCCAACTTAGACCTACAGTTTAACGTGGAATCCGAACCACTCTTCACCAGCAGCACAGCGTCTTAATCACTAGGCTACCCAGGGTACCCATTTATCTACCAACCACTTTCTTTATTGTGTGGAAGGATGAACAGTTGGGTTTTGCTGCGCGCGGGCTGCCGTCACCGGGTCTCGAACCCGGGGCCGATGGATTCGTAGTCAGCGACGCTAACCACACCACCACCATAAAAAATGTACACGTATAAGAGTACGCTTTTTTTTGGACTGTTTTGCACAATAAAATGCGCTTCATTTCCCTCTGAATATAAAGTATGTACTCTTATGTATAGTAACATTAATTAATAACACAGGCCTGCGATGATTTTGTTGTCCGAAATATTTTATCACTTGTATAGTAATTTTTGCACGCTGATTCTGAAAATACTATTCATTTTTCGCCATCACCTACAGATTTTTCACAAAAAGTCATATTTCATATTACATATGTAAGTAATTTTCATTAAATTTTGATTAAAAATCACTGCCTATAAAATGCTTATAAATGCTTGGTTTCACCAAGACATCAAAGAAATGGAGAAGAGATATCAGGGAAGGTAGGACATCAGCATGATGGCTGATTACTGCTAGATGTTGAAATGGGATACTCCAGAATTATTACATAAAAGAAAAGGAACAGCACGTACATTCGAGACTAAAAGGCATAGATCTCACAAGAAAACTCAGGACAAATAAAGATGAATATGTAATTGACGTTAATAGTCTTCTTTCTTTTTAAAGTTGTTTGCATTTGTAATTAGTATAACAAAGCGAAATCGATACCTAATGTAAATTGAAATAAATAATATTTATTTATGTTGTTTTTTCCCTTCAAGTTTTCAGAAAATCCTTACGTGATAGAAAAAAGTGGACACCTTATTCGAAATCAGCGTAGTTAAATTATATATAATCGGTTATTACTTATTAGTAAGAAAACAACTCTTACAAAGTTCTCATTCGCAAGCCTGTGTAATGTTTGGGGCCGTTAAACTTCCTTCGAAATGACAAAAATCACGTGACAGAAGGGCTTCAATAGCTTTACGTGGAATTCGAACCATCTAAAGGTTGCTACATCATTTGAACGCGGAGGACGTCATCCATCCATATACTGTACTGTCTTATGTAGTAAAAATGTACGTAATTTTTACAAAAATAAAACCTGGCGTTTAATTAACATAATACTTTTAATACATTGTATTTCATTTTACTTGTACGGTTAAGTATGCTATTAATGGTGAATACAATGATGAAGGAATAAAAGGTCACCCGTAACGCGATAAAAGAATGCCTTCCATTCAGTCACGTACTCGAGAAAGCGAATTATGACCGAATTGATCAGGAAATAGAACGAATATTTGGAGTAACAAAAAATTAACATCTTACTAACATTAAATTTTTCAGGTGAAGGGAACAAATAAAGATTCTCAACTTGTTAACAATTACAGTAATTTTTTATTTACACACACACACACACACACACACACACATTCCAAACCCATAAATCATAACTAAAGGGGATTCTAGGAATGAAAATACACCAGGAAGCATGACAAGTATATGGTGCGTACGAGCAAGGTCAGATTTAATTATATTTATAAGCAACTGTATTTACCTTTTGTTTGAGAACGTCGTTGACGTCGTTGTTATTTTTGCTGTTTGCAGTTGGACTGGGACTCGACAACGCGTCACAACACGGAGTCCTTTTGACGTCAACATCTGTAAAAAAAAGGGAAAATCAGTCCTTGTTATAAATGTATATTTATACTCATACCTCCGTTCAAAAAGCAACGTTTAATAATTCACTTTTCACTTTTCTTTCACTCCTCTCTTCCATATATACACATATATATATATATATATATATATATATATATATATATATACATACAGGGCCCGATTTAGGAGTGGGCAAAGTGGGCAGCTGCCCATGGGCCTCCACATCTTGAGGGCCTCCACATATTGACAAGCCATTATCAAAATAGAAAAAACCCGAAACTAGAAAAACCCGATAGATGATCAACAAAAAAACACACGCATCCAATACCACTGTAGTACATAAACTTTTACCAATTACTATTTGTTGTGTACTGATTATTATTTTGTTTTTATTACTCTTTTAGGCCTACTCTCACTATAATGGAATACCCGAGTAACCCGAGGCTTTCATTTTTTGCAGAAATGAGTGGAATGGACAGACACAAGAGTGCACGATGTTTTGAAAGTGTATGTATGTTAATTATATTATGAATCTTATGGATGACTTCAATTATGTCTTCCCCTAAGGTAGGGGGGCCTCCACATGGAGGCTGCCCAGGGCCTCCACACGTCTAAATCCGGCTCTGTATATATATATATATATATATATATACAGGGTGTCCGAGAATTATCTGTACAATTTTTGGCTGTTATTAAAAGTCAACCATGAAGTGTAGAAATTCCAGTGTTGTCCCATTTTACAGAGAATCTCATTAAGTTTTTTGTGATACCAAGTTTTGACAAGTTTTTTAGAAATTCCAGTGTGTCCGAACATTATCTGTACAATTTCATCTTTTAATAAAATTCTTGATAACACACGTAAAATCCTTAAACAATATTATTTAGAATCTGTATTTTCAAGTTTCTTTTATTAAAGTAACGTTGTTACAAACTTTCGATATGTGCACCATTAGTGATTCGCAAAACATCCAATCGATACTCCAAATGTTGCAATGTACGCTGCAGCATATCCACATCAATTCGCTCAATAGCAGCTGTGATTCTTGCTTTTAAATCATCAATGTCTGTCACCCGCGTACATTTCTAAAAAACTTGTCAAAACGTGGTATCAGAAAAAACTTAATGAGATTCTCTGTAAAATGGAACAACACTGGAATTTCTACACTTCATGGTTGACTTTTAATAACAGCCAAAAATTCTACAGATAATTCTCGGACACCCTGTGTATATATATATATATATATATATATATATATATATATATATATATATATATATATATTATATGAAATTATTTCACGAAAGTAACACGTGAAAAATATTTATGATGAATAAAACCACGAAGGAAAGGAAACACAAAATGGTGCTCAAGCGCTTTCGTCTAATGACATCCTCAGGAACACTGAAGTACATAAAAAGGTTAAGCCTATATATAGGTTACAGAAAGAAAAAAAGAAAAAATAAATAACATACATACACACACACACACATATATATAATATATATATATATATATATATACATACATACATATCTATATATACAAATACATATATACATACATACATACATATACAATAAACAGAGAAGTAAAAATAATAAAAAATTAAAAATTAAAACCTTAAAGGATTACCAGTGAGGCGTACAGATTTGTAAGGAAAAATATCGATTTTTAGCACAAGATCAAATGGATTATAAAAATACAAATTTATACTGGAACTCTGCCCGGGTTTTAACACACTGCTGCCTATGGTCAGGTTTCGATATATATAAAAAAAATAAAATGCAAATTAAAAGTTAATCGATTTTTAGCACAAGATCAAATGGATAATAAAAATACAAATTTATACTGGAACTCTGCCCGGGTTTTAACACACTGCTGCCTATGGTCAGGTTTCGATATATATAAAAAAATAAAATGCAAATTAAAAGTTAATAAAGTAGAAGACAAGTTTACCAAAGATTTAATGTTTTACCCTTCCTATCTAAATCTGTTTTAAAGGAATTCAACATAACAGGATCGAGTTGAAAAAGACCTTTGCTTATGTTGAAGTTATTTGAAAGTTGGATAATGGCAGACTCAAGAATATTTCTATTAACAATGTTGCTTGAATGGAATAAAACTGAAGCATTATTCCAATCAATACAGTGGGCTAACTCTGACAAATGGACAAAAAGGGCACTGGACAACTGTCCTGTTCTAACGGAATATTGATGCTGTTTTATACGTGTGTGCAAATCCTTTCCCGTCTGACCTATGTAAAAGGAATCACATTGTTTACAACCAATTTTATAGATAATGCCTGAATTATTGGTAGGGCTATTTTTTACTATGATATTTTTCACAATATTGTTATATGAAAATACTACATTAATATCCAAAAGTTTAAGTACATTAGCAATGCCTAAAAAGCCCGGGAAAAATGGAAGTACTAAAATATTTTTTGACAAAGTACGAGTGTTAATATTGACACGATAGAAAGTTCGTTTTGCCTTGTTGAGACAAGATTCCATAAACGCAGATGGATAACACAAATCACTTCCAATACCGTTGATTTTTTCCAATTCGGCATCGATGTATTCCGGACTGGCGATCCTAAGGGCGCGGAGAAACATTGATGAAAATATGGCCTTCTTAGTGGGGGTATCATGTCCCGAGTAAAAGTGTACGGAGGACAAATTGTTTGTCGTTTTCCGATGATACTAAACTTAAAACCTGGGCTTTCCCTATGTACACGCACATCCAAAAATGGGATTGAATTGTCTTGTCTTGTCACATGTAAAAAATTCCATGGATCTTACGGAAAAATTGAATAATGCACGTACTGAAACTAACGATAAATTGATCAGTTTTGATGTTTGTTCATTGTTTACAAAAGTGCCGATTGACGATATGCTTGACTTTCTCTCCCAAGAATTACATAAGTATGACCTGCCACTACCTTCACACATTGTTTTGGAACTCATTAAGCTTTGCATCAAAGACTGTAAATTCACTTTCAATAACGAGTATTATCAACAAGTTTTTGGGATGGCTATGGGCAACCCCTTATCGCCCCTCCTCTCCAATATTTATATGGAGTTTTTCGAATTACCTATATTCCGAGAATCCTGGGGGTTGGCATCCCTTGGTTGCGGTACGTCGACGATATTTTGTGTATCTGGCCCATGAATCGTGACCTGGATAGCTTCCTCCTTCAGTTAAATGATCAAGTCCCCTCCATTAAGTTTACTTTAGAAGTTGAGCAAGACAATTCAATCCCATTTTTGGATGTGCGTGTACATAGGGAAAGCCCAGGTTTTAAGTTTAGTATCTATCGGAAAACGACAAACAATTTGTCCTACGTACACTTTTACTCGGGACATGATACCCCCACTAAGAAGGCCATATTTTCATCAATGTTTCTCCGCGCCCTTAGGATCGCCAGTCCGGAATACATCGATGCCGAATTGGAAAAAATCAACGGTATTGGAAGTGATTTGTGTTATCCATCTGCGTTTATGGAATCTTGTCTCAACAAGGCAAAACGAACTTTCTATCGTGTCAATATTAACACTCGTACTTTGTCAAAAAATATTTTAGTACTTCCATTTTTCCCGGGCTTTTTAGGCATTGCTAATGTACTTAAACTTTTGGATATTAATGTAGTATTTTCATATAACAATATTGTGAAAAATATCATTGTAAAAAATAGCCCTACCAATAATTCAGGCATTATCTATAAAATTGGTTGTAAACAATGTGATTCCTTTTACATAGGTCAGACGGGAAAGGATTTGCACACACGTATAAAACAGCATCAATATTCCGTTAGAACAGGACAGTTGTCCAGTGCCCTTTTTGTCCATTTGTCAGAGTTAGCCCACTGTATTGATTGGAATAATGCTTCAGTTTTATTCCATTCAAGCAACATTGTTAATAGAAATATTCTTGAGTCTGCCATTATCCAACTTTCAAATAACTTCAACATAAGCAAAGGTCTTTTTCAACTCGATCCTGTTATGTTGAATTCCTTTAAAACAGATTTAGATAGGAAGGGTAAACATTAAATCTTTGGTAAACTTGTCTTCTACTTTATTAACTTTTAATTTGCATTTTATTTTTTTATATATCGAAACCTGACCATAGGCAGCAGTGTGTTAAAACCCGGGCAGAGTTCCAGTATAAATTTGTATTTTTATTATCCATTTGATCTTGTGCTAAAAATCGATATTTTTCCTTACAAATCTGTACGCCTCACTGGTAATCCTTAAGGTTTTAATTTAATTTTTTATTATTTTTACTTCTCTGTTTATTGTATGTATATATATGTATGTATGTATGTATGTATTTGTATATATAGATATGTATGTATATATATATATTATATATATATATATATATATTGTGTGTGTGTATGTATGTTATTTATTTTTTCTTTTTCTTTCTGTAACCTATATATAGGCTTAACCTTTTTATTTACTTCAGTGTTCCTGAGGATGTCATTAGACGAAAGCGCTTGAGCACCATTTTGTGTTTCCTTTCCTTCGTGGTTTTATTCATCATATATATATATATATATATATATATATAAATATATATATATATAGAAACGACGTAAGTATAGAGGAGTGTTCTGCACACGAGGAAGAGAAATAACGAACAAATGAAAAATGAGGTAACCGCCCGGGAATCGAACCCAGGATCTTCCGATTGCCGGTCAGATATGCTATCCACTACACCACAGGCCTCGATCAGTCAGAAGTCGTAATTCTCCTACATAGGGCAGAAACCAATGCCTTGAGAGGGCACCCTCGCAAATCGTGAATATGTACATTTAACTGCAATGACCACGCAGTATATTAATGTATAGAAACGACGTAAGTATAGAGGAGTGTTCTGCACACGAGGAAGAGAAATAACGAACAAATGAAAAATGAGGTAACCGCCCGGGAATCGAACCCAGGATCTTCCGATTGCCGGTCAGATATGCTATCCACTACACCACAGGCCTCGATCAGTCAGAAGTCGTAATTCTCCTACATAGGGCAGAAACCAATGCCTTGAGAGGGCACCCTCGCAAATCGTGAATATGTACATTTAACTGCAATGACCACGCAGTATATTAATGTATAGAAACGACGTAAGTATAGTGTTCTGCCCTATGTAGGAGAATTACGACTTCTGACTGATCGAGGCCTGTGGTGTAGTGGATAGCATATCTGACCGGCAATCGGAAGATCCTGGGTTCGATTCCCGGGCGGTTACCTCATTTTTCATTTGTTCGTTATTTCTCTTCCTCGTGTGCAGAACACTCCTCTATACTTACGTCGTTTCTATACATTAATATACTGCGTGGTCATTGCAGTTATATATATATATCCGCTGCTTCGTCGTGACGTAAAATGCAGAAAAGACAAACGCCCAGCTCTAGACAGCACTGGGGTTCTAGCCCACGATTCAGCGGAGTCTCATATTGGTTCATTCCAATATGGAGCCCTTTATGCAGGGCCGTTTCCTGGCATAAGCAGACTAAGCGGCCGCTTAGGGCCCTGCTGCTACTAGGGGGCCCCTAGGCAGGCTCCCAGGTCATAGCTCAGTGGGCAAGAATAGGAATATAGCTGAAGTTATTATTAATATTATTGTTATTATTATTATTATTATCCTCATTATTATTATTATTATTATCCTCATTATTATTATTATTATTGTCGATTAATTAAAGTTTTTGTATGAGACAAATGTGATAAAACGGAAATAAACGAAACGTTTTGGTCGTTGTGTGTAAATAACTATTGTGACATCTTATTTCTATATTATTTAACTTTATTCTTACTATATGCTTATACAAAAAAGCACTTTGCTTACGAAGCTCCTGACGAACCATTTACAGAAGCCTTAAAGAGGCTGGAAGTCAAATTTTTCAGTTATTACACGATTGTATCGTAATTGTTTGGTAGTTGATAATTACATTATTTTTTTATACATAGTTCTGTGTCATTTATTCTAAATAATGAAGCTAATTTTCAGGAATTTCATGAAGAGTATTGTTTCTGTTTGGCTTCTGAAAGTACATATTTGTTGTTTTGGACATAAATGTTTCATTAAAATTGTTTCATAATTGTTTTTTTATTAACACAGCCATTTTTTGTATGTGTGTGCTGAGGTGATGTAGTAAGGCGTGAGTTGGTGGATGGAGGGGTTGGGCCCCAAATGGGTATACTGCTTAGGGCCCCCTAATAGCTAGAAACGGCCCTGCTTTTATGCTTTCTTCAAATTTAAGAAATGTGCATTTCTTCCGCTTTCATGTTGTAAAATCTATTCGTTTCGAGATAGTTCCAGTATAAATTTGGCAGAAGTGATTCTAAGAGGAATGAAGAGGTTCCAAATATATATGAAGATATGAAGGCGATTCCAAATCTTATAGAAAAAAAAGGAAAACGTGACAAATATCCAGTGTTGGGCACTAAAGCGTTAGTCCGATAACAGTTAATTAACGAAGTTAACTTTTTTTAACGGACTATTAACGGAAGTTAATTTCCATTTATCGTTATCGGACCAGTTAACTTCCGATAACTCGACATTTAGTCTGTTAAAGTCCGTTAACACGTTAACTGCGAGGAGTCATTCACGGAAGATCACCGCTCCGCGAATGAATTCAAACCGCCATAACTTCAGTCTGCCAATTCCGTCCTCTGCCGCAGTGGAACGGCTCTTCTCTCTCGGCAAGGACATCCTGAGGCCCAAGAGGTCAAGACTGGCAGTTGGGCCTAACTTTGAGAAGTTGGTCTTTCTGAAGGGCAACCAGCACATTGTGTCATAGTCTTTAATAAATGTGCCTAAAATTTAATTTTACCTTTCAGTTCCCGCCATAATAATTCTCTGGTAAATTAAAATTTAGTTAATGGTTAGTGGTTACAAGGGTTTCAAAACATGTAATCAGTACATTTTTTATTAAAAATAAAAAAAAAGTTATTAAGCAAAAACGTTGCAAAACTTGATAAAAATACAGTTAAATACCTATTTATTGTTGGATTTTGCATAAATAAACATTTTCTATGGGTTTTAAAGCTTTTTTCCTTGATTTTTTTAAATGTTAGTAAAGAAATAGTTATCGTTAACGGATTATCGTTAACTTCCGTTAACTTTGTAGTAAAATTATCGGATTATCGTTATCGGAGTTAAAAATTGGGGTTAACGGATTATCGTTATCGAAGTTAACTTTTTGGTTAACGGTACCCACCACTGCAAATATCCAATCTAAGAGCACTATTAATAAAAGTGACTTCACCAGAGCTAAAACTAATATCATAGCTTCAAAAGTGAGGCAGTGGATGTGGTAAATTCCTGCCAAAGTATTCTGTTTGGCCATGGATTATACTTGCGCGAGTACATGTTTTTATCTGCTTTCAAGAAATTTTATTCTATTTTATTTTATTCTAAGGATTCTTCTTGCATTCTTGCAGGGGCGGCGCTACTAGGCTTTGTGGGCCGGATGCAAAATAAGCAAAATAACTGCGGGGTTGGCAGTCAGTTTAATAGTATACCCGCAAAAATATCGCGTGCAAATCAAGTGCATGTAATATGATCAATGTTTGCAACATTGCATGCACAAATGGTAGGAGGTTACACCCAAGGGGGAGAGGGGCTATGCATAAAGGGGGCCGGGGTTAGACCCTCCAAGGGGGGAGTGGGTTAAACTAACCTAACAGGGGTAATAAAACACAAGAAGGAAAGAGAAGAGAGAGGAAAAGAAAAATCAGAAGATGCTTTCGTTGTGACGTCTTGCAGCATTTTGAATCTTTCCCTGAACACTGAGCGGCTTTGGCTCACAGTCATTTGGCTCAGATGCCAGCCATGACACAGCCAATCGTATGGCGTAAGCGGCTCACAGCCAGTTCGTTTAGAGAGTAAACAGTCAGGGACACAACCAGTTGGCTTAGAATCTAGCCAGAGAAACAGCCAGTCGCTTTAGCTTAGAAGCATGATACAATTGATACATAGATATACTAGAAGCCACTTAAAGCACTGTATACATATATATATATATATACAGGGCGTCCCAAAAAAATGTATACACACTTTAAATAATTATAAAGGCAGTGTTTATTAAAATACATTTCATTTTCAAAATGTAATAGAATCTACAGACATTATTTAATTGTTTTGTCAACGCCTGTTTTCAAACTGACGTCCGTTCTGGTCCAGGCACTGCTGATAACGCGAAGCAATGGAATCGCAAACATCACGAAACATTTCGTTTGGTATTTGTGTGCATTCTCGTTCAATGGCTGCTCTCAATTCAGCGACTGTTTGCAGGTTTTATAGCGTAGACTTTGTCTTTTAAGTATCCCATAAAAAAAAGTCTAGTGGTGTGAGGTCTGGTGAACGCGGAGGGTATTCTACGAAACCCCTTCGTCCAATCCACATCCACATCGTGCCAAGTACCACTCGCAATACTCCACTCTTCGGTCCGGATCATCTTCATTAATAGCATGGACTAATCTTGGAATGTAACTTTTCCATTGACAGCGCTTCAAAATGCGTTGGACAGACGATTCTGAAATTCCTACCACGACTCGCTTGCCGCACAGATTTTCTTGGACTTTGGTGATACGTTTCCAGTACTCTTTCTTGCTTTGTGGGCTTGTCGATGTCCGTGGTCTTCCGGAACGCTTCTTGTGGACATTCTGAACAGTTCCATCGGCTTCAAACTTATCTCTAATTCGAGTGATGGTAATCGCGTTGGTGGATCTGTTTGAAACTCCCTCCTAAACTGTCTTTGCACTTCAACTGCGTTTTCACACTTCCAGTCATTTTAGAATGAATTTCCTTGTTCAAAGCTTAGTATGACTGCCATTATTAATTCTAATGGTTTAACTTGGAAAGAAAGAAACATCAATTGAGCTATCAGCTGTTAAAGTGTGTATACATTTTTTTGGGGACGCCCTGTATATATATATTGGGAAACGAAGAAAAATGACAAAGTTATATATGTTGAGAAGTTTCATGGCAACATTACTAAAGACGATAGAACCCAAGCAACAATGCTGTTAGATATTATGGAACATTACGCCCTTACTCAGGAAATCTGTGGCCACGCGAAAGGAAAACGTTTTGGACTTAATCTGGACAAATAACAACGAGATAATACTAAATAAAAAAGTAACGCACACAAAGTTCGCCGACCATAACCTCATCGATATACAATTGAAGTTAGCATCCAGAGGTCCGAAAACGCATCCTAGAGAGGCAGATGGAATATTTGAAGGCTTAAACATAAATTCAAAGAAAGTAAATTGGGAAAACGTAAATACAGATTTAAAGGAGGTAAATTGGGAATTGCTACTTCACGAGAAGACTCCACAAGAAATACTATGTATAATAGAGACTGAAACCAAACCTATAATACTGAAACATATTCCAGAGAGACAGGAAAAAAACGTAGCAAGCTCGAGAGGAAAATCAGGACACTATTCAGGCAAAGAAGACAAACCGTAAAACATCTCCACAGATGCAGAACTGATGCAAAGAGACTCAAACTAGAGAGGAAACTTGGCGAAATAGAAATGGACCTAAAGCAAACATTCATACATAAGACAAACGAGGAGGAAAACAAGGTAGCAGAAAACATAAAAAATAACCCAAAATACTTCTACACGTTTGCGAAAAGGAAAATGCAGTGTAAGGAGAGTATCGGACCGTTGATAGACGGGGAGGCTGAATACACAAATGACCGAAAGAAATAAGTGAACTGCTTAGGGAACAATTTAAATCTGTGTTTAGCACCCTTAAGTGCGAGATGGAAGTGGAAAACCCAGAAGAATTTTTCGACATAGTTACAGAACAACCAAAAACAAATTCCGGCACAAACCTATTAATGGACTTCGAGTTCACGGAAGATGTAATTATGGCCTTATCACAGATGCGAGACAATTCAGCGCCAGGGTCAGACATAGGGAGTGCCACATTTATGAAGAAATGCAAAGAGAGTATTGCAAAACCGCTATACTTAATATGGAGGAAATCACTCGACACAGGACATATTCCACTCCCTTTAAAGAACGCGAACATTGCTCCCTTATTTAAAGGTGGTAACAGAGCAATGCCCAAAAATTATCGGCCAGTGGCTCTCACCTCACACCTTATAGTGTGTTTTGAACGTATAATTAGGGGCAAAACTACCTACTACCTACAAGAAAAAGACTTGTACAACCCAAATCAACATGGCTTCAGGGCAGGAAGATCATGCCTGTCACAGCTACTAGACCACCAGGAGAAAATATTAGAAACATTGTATCGAGGACAAAACATTGATGTAATATATACGGACTTTGCTAAAGCCTTCGATAAATGTGACCATGGAATCATAGCACACAAATTTAAGAATACAGGAATCACTGGAAAGCAAGGAAGGTAGATATTTAATTTCTTGAGGCAAAGAACGCAAAGAGTGGTGGTAAACGGAGTTAAATCGGAAGTCTCGGAAGTCGTGAGCTCTGTCCCACAAGGGACAGTATTAGCTCCCTTGCTGTTCATAATAATGATTGCAGATATTAATGCAGATATTAAGGACAGTATTGTACCATGCTTCGCAGATGACACAAAGATATGTAAGGAAATACTGAACGAAGATGACATAAGAAAGTTACAAAACGACAGTGAAACATTATTCCAGTGGGCAGAAGACAACAATATGAAGTTCAACGAAGAAAAATTCCAACTTCTAAGATATGGTAATAACAAAGAGCTACAGGTAAAAGGGTACAAAACTATACAAGCCAAACAGATAACACCAAATCCACAAGTCAGGGATCTTGGAGTAATAATGTCGTCGGATGCAGAATTCAGAGAGCACTATAAAATCAAAATCACAACGGCTAGAAAAATAATGAGGATCATCTGGAGGAGCTTCCGCAACAGAAAAGCAAACATCATGCTCAAATTATGGAAGAGTCTAGTCCTACCAATAATTAAGTATTGCTCAGTACTCACAAGCCCACATAGAAAACGAGACATTGCGAACATTGAAGCTATACAAAGGACATTTACGTCTAAGATAGAGGAAACGGAAGATGAAGACTACTCGTCTCGGCTACAAAGAAGGCGCGAGCGGTACATAATAATACACATATGGGAAATACTTGAGGGCTCTGTCCCTAACCTTAGAAATGAAATAGAAACAAACTAGAATGAGAGAAGAGGAAGATTTTGTACGGTTCCAGCTGCGGTGGGACAAGGGGGCATGAAAACGAGGATGGAAAATACACAGAATACGGGGCCCAAAGCTTTTCAATGTCCTTCCAAAAGAAGTGAGGAATCTCCAGCACATCGACATGAATAACTTCCAGAACCAGCTGGACAGATTCCTGTCCAAAGTCCCTGACCAGCCATGCGTGGCTAGCTACGAGGGCAAAAGGAGATCAGACAGAAATTCCCTTCACCAAATCCCGCAAATGAGACGGGATGCTGCAGAGGGGTCGACCGCAGGTCGATCCTGAACCGTCGTTCAAACTCAACAAAAGTAACATATATATATATATATATACACATTCATATATACTATACATATATATACATATACATTATATATATATCTATATATATATATATATATATATATTATTATTGAGTAATGATGCCTAATTAAGAATATTAATTTTTGTTTAATTAAGATTATAATGTTTAATTAAATTGTTTACTAAAAATTGTGAAATTACGATAAAGTATTGTTTGTTTAGATTGTAACTGTTTAAAATTGGAAGTTGGCAAACCTGAATCCAGGCTTGGGGCTGGGTAGAAAATGCCCAAGAGGCTTCAGTCATTCAGCAGCGCGATCTGCGTAAAGTTGTGGCCTTGTAACCTTAAAATTAAATTATTCTTTGTGCCCCTCTCCGACGTAAATTATTATAATGAAATCTTCCATTCGCGTTTCCGGAAGTAAATAAAGTGTCAACAAGCGTTACAAAGTGTGTTAATTTACCCCTTTCCCCCTTTGTGTTGTAACGACTTTCAGGCTGGCCACGTCTACCATATTCATAAAGTATAGTGAAAAGCGTGTAAAGAGAATGATAAATGGTAGAAAAGAAATTGATTAATGAGAGTAAAAAGGAAAGTAAGAAATTATAACAAAATAAGTAATTAAAATATAATGAAAAGAAGTTTGAATACTACATCTGGTGGCTAGCGGTGGGCCTACATCATATTTCGTATGAGGCTTACCCACGTGCCCATTATTTCGATTAAAATTCTTCCGGCCCGGTATAATAGCTAATAGCATTAGTGAATATTCTATTTCGATTATTAAAATATCAAAATGCAAAGTTTACCCCGTTTGCAGGCAAATTTCGATTTCCATTCCTTAAAATTTCATGATCAATGTAATTCAAAATGGCGTCTCACTTTCGAAATTCTAAAGCGTCTTTTTTTTCTCTTTTCGTTGGAGTCTCGACTTTTAAAACTGTTTCGACTCAAAATTGCTTGCACAGAGTCCGTCCGACTCTGTCCCGACTCAATTTTTGTCTGAAATTCAATTCGGAGTCGTTCGTTCCATCTTTCTTAGTGCGAGTCGTAGTCCTTTACATTTCGTTCGGTCCGTTGGAGAGGGAATATTTCACAATTCATCGTGCTGTCTGATGGCTCAATTTTTCTTTTCTTTTCGCCTCTTCCACTGTGTCTCTCTCAGCCTTTCAGCTTACCTTCATTATCGTATAAAAAAAAAAGTTTTTTGCATTTATTACCTTTTCGTGTTTAGTTTTTTTTACGGTGTTTACATTTTCTGAATTAGTAATAAATTGTAATACGAATTAAAGAATTAATTAATACCTAAATAATAATTGGATAATAATATAAATTAAATTATTTGTTTAAAGCATGCAATTTCATACGGTAAAGTTAAAAATTGGTTGAGCGTAAAATAGTAACTCATTTTTAGGCAATGAAAATATATATGTATATTTATTTATTTATATATATATATATATATATATATATATATATATATATATATAATATATATTATATATATATTATATATGATACACAGACAGTGCATGGAACAAGGAACTCTTCTGGGAAAATTAAATCCACTATAGTCCGAATAAGTAATGGTAAATGACAAATACCATAGTTTTTTCTTTTTCATGATTTCATGATGCTAGCCCGACGTGGGCAACGGGTCACTCGCAAAGTGGTCCCATAAATATAGCTTCCCTCACCAGCTATCTGCAAAGCAGACAGGATCCAGCTTTGGGACATGGATCTAGGGCTAGCATCATGAAAAAGAAAAACTATGGTATTTGTCATTTACCATTACTTATTCGGACTATAGTGGATTTAATTTTCCCAGAAGAGTTCCTTGTTCCATGCACTGTCTGTGTGTATCATAAAAACTCAGGGGACCATTCTGAGTTCATTCCCATATATATATATATATATATATATATATATATATAGAGAGAGAGAGAGAGAGAGAGAGAGAGAGAGAGAGAGAGAGTACAGTATTGTAAGAGATTTAATGAACATGCAACAAAATTTTCCAGGATTCATTAGTACAGTTTTGAAGATTATTTTTCGATTGGATGTATATAATGGTAGGCTTATTTTATTGTTTATGTAGGTTTACGGGCTTTTGTTCGCTTCGCTTCGCGCTAAATAGGATTAAGTTACATTTTAAGGGACAGTCGAAGAATAATCTTAAACATACTGATTCATACTGGGTTAATTCAGAAGTTGTCAGATTATATGCTTGCCGTATAGGATTGTGTAAATTAAGCTAAATTGGTTTAATTGAAATAGAGAAATTGTGTCGTAAAATTTTCGATAAATTCATTTCTGTTTCTTTTATTTTTTTTATATACTCATTAATTATATACTTATATATAAACTTATACTTATATAGTAATTATATATATATATATATATATACATATATATAGGAATGAACTCAGAATGGTCCCCTGAGTTTTTTATGATACACACAGACAGTGCATGGAACAAGGAACTCTTCTGGGATAAATAAATCCACTATAGTTTTTCTTTTTCATGATGTTAGCCCGACGTGGGCAACGGGTCACTCGCAAAGAGGTCCCATAAATATAGCTTCCCTCACCAGCTATCTGCAAAGCAGACAGGATCCAGCTTTGGGACATGGATCTAGGGTTTAAAGCAGCCTAGCCCTGCTACATTTAGAACCTCAATATAAGCAAAAGACTCGCTGCCTTCACGCCAGATTGAATACATCAAAGAAAAAGGGGTAACTATTATATTTTTAGCCAAAAACCAAAACTTAAACCTCAACTGGCAGAATTGAGCGTCCACTTTTCAAGGCACATAACATGTCCGTTTCAAGATGGGAATGAACTCAGAATGGTCCCCTGAGTTTTTTATGATACACACAGACAGTGCATGGAACAAGGAACTCTTCTGGGATAAATAAATCCACTATAGTCCGAATAAGTAATAATAAGTAAGTAAATGTAGCAGGGCTAGGCTGCTTTAAACCCTAGATCCATGTCCCAAAGCTGGATCCTGTCTGCTTTGCAGATAGCTGGTGAGGGAAGCTATATTTATGGGACCTCTTTGCGAGTGACCCGTTGCCCACGTCGGGCTAACATCATGAAAAAGAAAAACTATGGTATTTGTCATTTATCATTACTTATTCGGACTATAGTGGATTTATTTATCCAGAAGAGTTCCTTGTTCCATGCACTGTCTGTGTATCATATATATATATATATATATATATATATATATATATATTGAAAATTATTTCACGAAAGTAACACGTGAATAATATTTATGATGAATAAAACCACGAAGGAAAGGAAACACAAAATGGTGCTCAAGCGCTTTCGTCTAATGACATCCTCAGGTAGGTAGGCTGATTAATCTAATTTTTCCTTTCGTTCATTTTCAAGACAATTCCGACTGATATTTTGTAAGATGGCTGCTGTGTTGTACTAAAGAAAGATTTCTTGTAGGTCTATCATTAAATATTGTTCGAATATTGGTTATCACTATTGTATATGTGTATGGAGTATTAAATTATAGTATCTTTTAAATTATTATAAATAGTTCCTTGAATAGTTATTTAACAAAATTTTTAATTGATTTAACATAATCATAGGATTTTCCTTAAAAAACACAAATGTCACGAATTAAATTCTTAATTGTTCTTTCGACGCGTAACGTTGAATTTATTGATTATAGACTTAAAACTGGCATGTCTCAAGTTTTAGAACATATTTTGCGACATCTGCAAATTATTATAAATTTTTTATTGTTTTTGAATTACAGAAATTGGTGTAGAAAATTCTTTTAATATATTAATTTCTGGTTTTTCCTTGTTTATAGATTCATTCATTTTTATTTTTATAGGTGTGCCGATTTTTATTTATTTGTCTTTCTTCCAGTTCAATGACAATGGTTAAAGTTTTATTCCGAATTTAGATTTTATTGCAATAAGGGGTGTTTGGTTGACATTTTAATTTGGGTCGTTCGCGCGTTTCCATAGAAATTATTACAAATTATGTCAGGATGTAATGCAGTTTCATTCGGTTAGGAATATTTGTATAGAGGTTCGCTTACGAACAAAGCGACCACTCTCATTATGCAATGTTTTGTTTTTGTTTACATATTAGGTTGCGTGTATTTTTGAGTTCATAATATCTGTTCTTATTTAGAATAACGATGAAAATTTGTAGTTTCACTTCGAAACGATAAATTACTGGAATTTTTGTGATTTGCAAACTATTCTGGGTTCTGTTGAAGGAGAGAGTTGTCTCTCAGATGTAATTTGTGAATTGCGAGTTTGATTCCTATGAAATTTAGCGTTTCAAGTTGGAATTACTGTATTTAAAATAATTTTCAGTAGTAATATTTAAATTATTTTTACTTTTTAATAACTGTTTTGGAAAATTACACTGGGGAACAAATTTCAAATTTTTGTCTATTGAATTAGATTTGACAGTTACTTCTAGGTAATTTGGGTGCGCTGAGCACGAATTTTTACTAGGTTTTGCTCTATCAGGTCCTGATTTTGCTCAACACCCCTCCTCTTTCGTCGTATTCATAAAAAGGTTTTTTTCTCAATACTCGCTGTCTTTTTGCAGTTACACATTATGCAACTAGGTTTTTATCTAGGTATTTGTACCTATTGTTATGGTATTGTTGTATTATGTATATTTTTATATGTAACACCCTAAAAATATTTTTAATTTTGTCATTTTTAACCCATTTTAATATTAGTAAATTAAGCTAAAAATATCATAGAATTCTAAAATTTTCTCGAGCGTTCCTGTTCTCTGTAGAGTATTCTAGAGGGACAACTAAAATATATAAAAGCGACTCGTTTCCAGAGTTAATCAGTCAATTCAATCAGTCAGTCAGTCAGTCGAGTTAGTTAATTAAGTTTGGGCATTAACATAATTTTGAATTGGCATATGATTTAGTGAGTAATTTTGTCATCGTGATTTAATATAGTTGATTTAATTAGACATTTATATTGTACCTACTCATCCGTGTTTCTAGTTTAATTTCATAGATTGTAAGTACCTATTTCATAATAAGTACCTATTTAAACTAATATTTGTTTATATTTCAGATTTTCTTAAATTTATATGAATTAAGGGCTTTAAATACCTTTACAAATTGGCAGAACAATCAAGCAATATGTCATCAAGCACTAGAAAGTTCAAATGCAAAAACAACCCTGATTCCTTCTGTTATATATGTGGAAATTTTACACTTCCACATCAACGAGCAAATATAACTGACTTCGTAAAAAGAGCTTACTTAGCTTATTTTGGCATAAAACTGGGGGACCAAGATAAATCGTGGGCTCCACATAAAGCCTGCACTATATGCATTGAAAGACTGCGACATTGGACGAAGGGTTCGGATTCAAAAATACCTTTTGGAGTTCCGATGGTAAGTTTATGATTTCATAAAACTACGTAATTTAATCACTAGTATACTGTAACTTACCTAAATGTAATTGTAACTTAGGTACATAAACAAAATTTACAGAAAATGTTTATAAAATCTCAAATATTGCATAAGGTTGAAACACATAGAAATGTTAAATGTTTGGGTGATAACTTTTGATAAAATTCATAAAAACAAGTCTCTCGTCGCTTTTGTTAACGCTTTACAATTTTTTTTCCATATCAGGTGTGGCGAGAGCCTACTAACCACGAGACCGATTGCTACCTTTGCTTTGTCAAGACTTCGGGCTTCACTAAGAAAAATAAACATTGTATCGAGTACCCAAATTTCGACACCGCGATACGACCTGTGCTACATTCAAATGAGATCCCCATTCCAAAATTTAAGGGTCTGCCAACTCAAGAATTAGTTGAAGATGTTCCTGAAAATATTGTTATGCACTTTGAGGAGTCAGACACCGATTTTGACCCCAGCGTATTTGAAAGTCAAAACGATCCGCAAAAGTTTAACCAGGCCGAGTTGAATGATCTTGTAAGGGATCTAAATTTGCCAAAAAAGGCTGCGGAAATTTTAGCTTCAAGACTTAAAGAGAAAAACTTGCTTACTTCAAACACATACATTTCATTTTACAGAAAAAGAGAAGAACTTGTTAAATATTTTAGAACAGAGGATAGTTTAGTATATTGCTGCGACATAGTTGGTTTGTTAAAGAAGATGGGGGTTGAGTCTTACGATGCAAATGATTGGCGCTTGTTTTTAGACAGTTCGAAAAGAAGTCTTAAGTGTGTGTTGTTGCATAATGGCAATCTATACGGCTCGATACCGATTGGGCACTCAACAAAATTAAAAAAAAGTATGAACATATAGAAAAGGTTTTAAATCTTATCAAATATAGGGAGCACGAGTGGATCATATGTGTTGACTTAAAAATGGTTAATTTTCTGCTAGGACAACAAGGAGGGTATACTAATATCCCTGCTTCCTTTGCTTATGGGACAGCAGAGCCAAGGAAGAACATTATTTCAAACAAATCTGGCCAGCACGAACATCACTTACTGTCGGAGAAAAAAACGTAATTAATCCACCTTTAGTGAGCAGAGATAAAATCATATTTCCTCCTCTGCATATAAAACTAGGCCTCATTAAACAATATGTAAAAGCTTTAGATACGAACGGCGAGTGTTTCAAATACATAACTTCAAAATTTCCAAGTTTAAGTTATGAAAAAATCAAGGCGGGAATTTTCGACGGTCCACAAATAAGAACAATGATTAAAGACAGCAATTTTCCTAATGTCATGAATGAACGCGAAAAAATGGCTGGTTCTCATTCGTGGACTTGATAGAAAACTTTTTAGGCAATTATAGGGCAGATAACTACGAAGAAATCGTAAAAAAACTTTTAAGGGACTACAAAGAGTTAGGTTGCAATATGAGCATAAAAATGCATTTTTTGAATAGCCATCTTGACCAATTTCCAAGTAATTTAGGTGATGTAAGTGACGAACAAGGGGAGAGATTCCACCAAGATATCAAAATTATGGAGGAACGGTACCAAGGCCGCTGGGATTCCCACATGATGGCTGATTACTGCTGGTGCTTGAAAAGAGACCTGCCATCAACAAGCAAATACGCTAGAAAGTCTTACAAAAAAATTTTTGCCACAGTGAAAGCTTCATATCTGTTTGTTTTTTTTTTAAGTCATTTCTATCGTTATAATGTAATTTTACTGTAGTTTGAACTGCTTGTATTCATGAAACTTGAAAAAAAAATTTAACACATGACTTAATTTTTTAGTCCTAATTTGAAAAATCTGGAAAATGGCACACAGGCTGTCGACAAGAATCAGGACCTGATAGAGCCAAACCGAGTTGAAATTCGTATTCAGTGCACCCAAATTACCTAGAATCAAGTGTCAGATATCATTCAATAAAATACGTGTTGCCCAGTGTTATTTTTTAAACTTCAGTTGGGATTTACCGAGACAATTGAAACTTTAGGTTGCGTGTTTATCCGGAAATGGTGCCTTCTTAGATAGCCAGTAACGCTTTTGTGGCGTCTTAGTGTGCCCCCCCCCCCAAAGTGTAAGAAGGGTTTGTGAGTTTCAAAGAATTGATGAAGTTTTGGGGGTTCATTTTTGTCTTTTGTATTTAAAAGTATCAATGTGATTTCTGACGGTAGTTTGAACAATAATATTCCTTAAACTATAATAGCGGTATGTGGGAGGGTGCTTTTTAATACATGCTCGATATGTTGTGTGGCTGACCCCTTAATCTTTGGTTGGTCAGCTGTATCGTCGGGTACAGGTCCTATGTCACCATGTCCATCGCTCCCTGTGCTGTGCCTAATAACCACGGGAATCTGTCGCGTTCTTATAATTTTCGTACTTGTGAAGAAATTTCTGCAGAGCCTCTTGGTATAAGATTCTTTTCTCATCAGGTGTTTTTTCACTGTTTAATAGGGCTAGCAATTCGCTTTCCATTCTTTTAAGTCTGCTTTTACGGGGATCTAGATCCGTGTCTGGATTCCTTTGCAATGAAGCGTACACCTCGTGTGGAATCACTACCACTTTCTTCATTATATTAATCTAGTCAGTGAAGGACCCAAAACTGAAAATAAGATGGGGAGGAATGACCCTCCTCTTTGTACAATAATTATTTTTTTCTTCCCTACAGTTTGACTTCTACGAGCGAGTGCACGTATTATGTTCTTGTAACGGCGTAGGCGACCCTTCTGAGGTGATTTCATTGATACATTGCAATTTATAACATTAAGACAGATTTCACAGATGCATTTTAAAAAGTCGGAGTCGATATTTTTAATAAACATCCGCTGCATTGCCCGGGCAGTCGATGATAGATTTTTATTAATTCACTGTATTTCTTTACCCTCTTTGTCATTCTGGAATATACACCGTTTCAGGCTCGTTTGGAAATATATTCGTTCTTAGAAGCACCCTAAACGTGTTTCGCGGATGAAGGTCGCAAAGCAAATATCCGTAACGCGTACTTGTAGCTTCTTTATAAACTTCCAAAAACTCCTTACGCTGATTCGGGAACATTTGATTGGCTAATACCCCAATTTGTGATACATCTCTACGTTGCGCGAATAAGACTAGATATTGTGTATTTAACGATACATCACGCATGTATCTATTTTGGAAAAATAGATTCTGATTGATGAAGAACACGCTTATGTTAAGATGGTGGGAAAATACTGTAACTGTCTCGGCAAACGTTTTATCCATCTCCAGCATGAGATCGTCAATTACAATGACTATGTTCATTTCCTTTTAACGATTTAACATCATATACACCTTTGTGGAACAAAATAACATCTTGGTACCCGTTGAACACTGATTGATACGTCGAATAGCACCATATAACTTTATGCACAAATTTTGAGAACATTTCTCCCTTTTCTTTAATGATTTTAAGCATAAACAGTTTTACCACACCAGTAGGTCCAAATATAATACATGTGGATGGGCTCGTGAACCTGAATTTTTCTACAGAGTCCATTTCTAACACGTCACACTCCTAAGTGGATCATTTACAAATATAATAAATATTTAAGTGCTGCTCCTTATATTCTACAGTCTTGTTTTTCGCTTCTCCCACAGAACGTGAATGACGATTAGGTGAATGACGATTTGATGTGTCTATTGTTAACTTATTTATTACACGTATTTGTAAATATATATATATATATATATATATATATATATATATATATATATAAAATAGTATGGCCTCCTTTAGTAAATAGATTTAACGTCAACTGCTTCATTTACCGTTTTATTTGACAGTCGTATATTCTCTCGTATATAACCATCAAATATGAATAATTCAGAAGTATCGAAACAGATCCGTGTACCATCATCAATTAAATCCAGTTCATTGTCAGCACAAAGAAAGAGTTGCCTCAAAAATTCTGAGACTAATCATAACATTGTTTGCACTGATCTACAGAATCTACAGAAGCTGAGGCTAACAAAGACCATAAGATCCACTCTAAGGTTAGCCCGAGAGAAAGGAAAGAGTAGGGGTTAAGAGAAGAAAATAAGGGGTTAAGTAGCAACACCTATCACTCATGGGTTAACATTCATTCAGAAAAAGAGAAAAAACTCTCCATCATCATCCGCCGGCCACTGCCGACAAGTCAGAAAAATAGTCAGAGAGAATAGGAAAGGGGTGAAAGATGAAAAAAGTAAAATAATAACATTTATAAACCATGCAAACACAGTCTTAACTCACAGTCATACCATGCAAACTACAGACATGCAAGTAAAGAGAGTTACAGACATGCAAGTAAGGAGAGGATAAGAAAAAAAAAAGTAGGTAAAGTTAAACAAAAAGTGGGTGTTTACTCTACGAGCTACATCTACGTTCATGTTAGTCTAATTTTTTTTCTTTTAAATTTCATTGCTGGCATCACACGCTGGCATGTCACAAGCTGGCATTAATCGTCAACAGACTCATCCTCGACCACCACCCCCAGAACTCCTGTTACTAATTGTTTTTTATTTTAAACAACGTTAATATTTTTAAAATGCCTATCTAAACGGTTCTTAAACATATTAACGCTGGTAGAGTGAAAGACTGACGCGGGAAGATTATTCCATTTATCAATTACTTTAAACGTAAAGAAGTTTTTAGCGATATTAGTAATGAAACGTCTGCCACGCAACTTAAATCCGTTATTACGAGTATTGCTATTATCGAAAGTGAACAATTTGTCAAAATTTACATTATCGATGTAATTACCGATTTTGAAAACCTCAATAAGCTCCCCCCTTAATCTTCTAGTTTCGTGAATGCAAGTCTAACTCTTTTATCCTATCTTCATAAGGCTTGTTGCGCAATGACGGAATTAGTTTCATGGCACGACGCTGAACCCTTTCTAACCTATCAATATCCTCGCGCAAAAACGGGCACCAAAACTGAACGGCATATTCGAAATGAGGCCTCACTAGGGACTTGTAAAGGGGCAATATAATATCCTTCGATCTAAATTCGAAATTACGCGCTATGAAGCCGAACATTCTATTAGCTTTTGCGCAAGACTCCAAGCACTGGCTCCTAACTTTTAAATCCTTAGATACGCGTACGCCTAAATCTACTTCCTCGTCAACACTCGTAACTCTCTATCATCCATCGTGTACGTGTAATTATTGTTACGAGAACCTATATGCAAAACTTTACATTTGTCTACGTTAAATTGCATCTGCCACTTATCCGTCCACTCCATAATCCTATTTACATCGTCTTGGAACCTATTTCTATCGTCCTCGTTAACAACCTTACCGCCTATTTTAGTATCGTCCGCGAATTTTGACACGTTACTATTCAATCCTACATCTATGTCGTTAATGTAAATTACGAATAGCAATGGGCCTAATACTGAACCCTGTGGGACACCGCTACCTACATCCAACCACCCCGATTAACTACCATTAACAACGATCCTCTGCCTCCTAGCACGAAGCCATTCCTCTAACCAGTTAGCTACCTGACCGAGTATACCGTGCGATTTAACCTTCGCAATTAATCTTCTATGCGGAACTGTATCGAACGCCTTTTTAAAATCTAAATAAATAACGTCAGCCGCTCTATGCCTATCGTATTCGCGCACTATTTCGTTATAAAATTCTGACAAATTAGTTAAACAAGATCTATGGCGTCGAAACCCATGGTGACTACTATTAATCAAATCTCTACTTTCTAAGTGATCGATGATACGATCCCTAACTACGGATTCCAAAAGTTTACCGACAATTGACGTTAAGCTAATGGGCCTATAATTGCTAGGTTCCGTGCGGTCGCCTTTTTTAAAATGGGCGTGACGTTAGCTAACTTGAAGTCTACAGGAATAATCGCCGTTTCGAGTGACTGATTAAAAATCTTCGTTAAGGGGCCTACGATAACGTCTTTCAAATGTCTGGGATAAAAAGCGTCAGGGCCTGGAGCCTTGCTAACTTTTAACCTATCGATATAATGCGCAATTTCACCCTCGTAAACAGTTATTTCGTCCAAAATAGTCTCGCTACTAAATGGAACGATATCGTCCACGTCGGAGACATTATTTACGTCTTCTACGGTAAAAACTGTCGCAAAAAAGTTATTGAAAATACCCGCCATCGCCTGAGCGTCAGAAGCCAAAGCGCTGTTAACATCCACTAGAGGGCCTATGTTAATTTTTATCGGCTTACGATTATTGACGTATTCAAAAAACATGTTTGGATTGTTTACTATCCGCAGCTATAAGTATCTCTAAATTACGCTTAGCATTCCTAACTGATCTTTTAACCTGACGTCTGAGCTCGATATATCTATTAAAGTTAGCTGCCGTGCCATTGCGCTTATTAAGTCTATACGCTCAGTTACGCTCGTTTATGAACTCGCCTATTTCCCTAGTCCACCATTTGGGCCTATCATGATTTCTAGCGCGCTTGGGCCTACGAGGAATAAACTCCCTTTCAATATTCATAAAACTTTCTTTAAACGCCTCCCAATGCAAATTTGTTCATCACCCATAAATAAGTTATCCCAGTCCACTACTCCCATCCTATCCGCAAAACTATCAAAATTAGCCCTACGAAAATCAGTCGACTTCTATTACGTTACTATCCTTAGTGTTTTCTATCGATAACTTAAACCTAAGAATTTGATGATCACTACATCCTAAACTCTCGCCTACTTCTAAACTATCGACTATATTTTCGCCTTTCGTCATCACCAAATCTAAAATATTGTCACCGCGCGTTGGTTCGGTAACTGTCGTAAAAAATTATCCTCCATGAACTCAATCAATCTCAAACCCTCCTCATTACCAGTAAGTCTCGTAATTAACATTAGGGCAGTTAAAGTCTCCGACAATTATACTATTCCGATTGTCAATAAAGTTACCAAGAAGTGAGTAAAATCTAGTATCGGTGTCGAAGGGTTGAACGGGAGGTCTATAAACAACAACAAAATTAAAACTAATACTACGAGCCCTAACTTCAACGCATATCTCATTAACTGCTGCCTGAAAATCTATCTTAACCTCGATAGCCCTAAGGGAATTACCAATGTACAGCAAAACGCCGCCACCAAACCTATGTAACCTATCACTAGTAAAGAGTTTAAAACCCGGTATATCAAGTTCCCCCAACAAGTCCCGGTCACGGTATTTAACCACGTTTCAGTGATAGCAACTATATCGTAGTTGCCGGAATAAATTGTCGCCTTAAATTCGTTTATTTCTAATACTACGCGCGTTACAATAAAAGACATTTAAGTGACTTTGGAAGTGATGATAGAAGCAGCGTTGACAAAATTGCAGAAGTTAAAAATCGTGAACCAAAGGTGAAATGATGAAATTGGAAACGTTTGGGTTGCACCAAAGCCCCCAAAAGTAAAATTCTGCGACAACGTTCTAACTTACCCCGTTGCTGATTGCTGCAGAAGGGGGCAATGGGAAGAGTGCGCTGGGGACAGATTAAGATTTCAGAGACGAATTGAGGAAACTGAATCTATTTTAAAACCTGCATTAAATCGTGAACATCGGCTAAAAGTATTTAATAGAATGCAATCTTTAAAGTATTAGGTTACTGTTGTTTGTGATCACCAAATCTATGCAGTTGTTTTTTTCGTGTTTTCTGCTATTTCTTGTGTTAACATAATTTCAATTGTTAACTTATTTATTACAGGTGTTTATAAATATATATATATATATAACTTGAATATCTCGTTTATTAAATAAATCGTGTTTCAATTAGCGTTTCAATTTCTCCTTTGTGTGTGTGTGTGTGTGTGGTGTGTGTGTGTGTGTGTGCGCGCGCGCGCGCGTACAGGAGAAAGTTCTAAGCTACGCCCAGCATGTGTACAGGTGAGAGTTCTAAGCTCCGCCCACTGTAAGACCAGTACTGTGACCAGACTGAGTCATGCTACTTACTACCTGGACGTCCCTGCGTGCTCAGTTGATTGCAGTAAGCCCTGGACATCAGACGTATTCTCCCGCATAGACAGAAAATAGTAATGGCTACCTTTAATATTGCTTGTTCGACGTTTATGAAATGGTATTCTGAAAAGTGTCAAGATATAGTGGATACTGAAAAACTCCCTATTCCACCCTCCTTTGACGCTTTTGAGGTTACATTGAATCGTGCGAAGGAGTAAGATGTACAAATACTCTATGGCTATTCTGGTGAGAGCATTGTAGGATTTCGTGGGACAAGTGATGTGTTGAACTATGTTGTAGGACTAAACTTTATAAAAGCTTACATATACCGTGAAGTAAGAAACAACACGTGCAGAAGAGAAACAACGGTTATGGATAGATTCTTGTTGATGAGTGGGCGACAAGCGTTATTATGTCATGTTGCATCATACCGAGTACTCGTACCCTGCGACTGAAAATGTAAATCTCGTCATCATGGAGAATCTTAAGTATTTTTATCACTATATTAATATATATCATGAAGTTTGTAGTGAGGTTGTGGCTAATGCCCTGCGTGAGTTTTTAACAGACTTTAGAGATGAGTATCGCTTGTTAAACAAAAATGAAAAATATGGGCATATGTTCCTCTCAAATAGTGCGCCGGAATGTGAAGATGTTTAGTTTGTGGAAACGGCGAGTGGTAAAACAATAAAACCGTTATAAAATGTGTTTTGTTCGTGAAAATTACCTTGAAGGAAAATGCCTGGAGCGTATTCTGGGAAGTGGGAGTGATAAAGCATTAAAACCGAAATTAATTCTTGTATCGGAAAAAAAAACCTGCCCAATATAATGGGATACAACGATTCATGTTGGATCAGCGCCGTACGCGTTTCATTAGATTCATTAGATTATGGTGTGACTCACTCTTCCCGTCGAACCGTCGCGTTGTATGTGCCTCATAGTTATCTCAGAGCTTGAGCCGAGTGGACGTGCGCTCCTCGAATACGATGGAACTTCCTTTGAGCAGCATTCTCAACGCCGTGTACGATGTGTCCGTGACGAAGTCGTTGCGCGTGTTCAGGCGTAAATCCGGTATCGTTAACTATGTACTGGAAACGGATTGTAGACAAACAAACGGAATGTTGTTTATTTAAGTGTCGAGATGAATAGAATCTTCGTGATAGTTGAGAAGTGGAGTGAAGATCGTTATAAAATTCCTATAGGTGTAGGTACAAGAAGAGAGCAGATTAGTGACACCCCCTCATATGCCATTGTTTGTACGTTGTGTATAAATAACGATGGGCCATGCATTGATATACGTTTGATGTGGAAGAATGCTTCTGATAATAACGCTCTTGTCCCTACGCGAAACCGTTTCATCCTCGACAGAATGTTTGAAATCGTCGGATTCCTCAAGCTGAAGCCTATATTAGACGCGCGTGTTACGGATATGCTTTATTTTAATACGGTTCTTGAATACGCATACACCGCTCTGCTCGATGGGTTTACCAAGTGTAGGGTTGAACAAGGTGAGAATGGTCTAGAGCTGGACGTTTATTTAAAAAGTTTAGACTCTTTGAAATATCATGAACTTTGGTACAAAACACTTGAGTGGTACAGGAGTGAGCTCACCTACACTGTTCACGCTGAAGAACTATTTCTTTATATAATGAGCAGCTGTTGTAACGATTTAGAAGATTATTTCAACTATCGCTATGCAGTGTGAAGAAGAGTTCACGATTGAAAAGCTCGCGTCGGTAGAAATAAACCCTCGATTAGAAAGGCGTGTTTATAAACTTGTATTTGACGCTGTGGCTAACGATGAACTCTTTGTGCGTGTTTTTGATTGTATTCTAGACGTATTTAAAGATAACTTACCAACTGGTTGTAAAGTGGGCACAAAAATAGTACTGAACGATATGAAGGCCCTTTACATAGAGTACAGATTTGCCTATACCTTAAGCGGTGAAATATTATTAAACCGCGTATACTGCGTAATGCAGAGCAATAACGATGTAATTGTAGACTCGATTAAGTGCGAGTTTAGCGTTTTGAAAAAAAAGTGAAATGTATTTATATATTTAACATAATTGTGTGTGTGTGTATTTCTGCTATATTGATGGCTATACGTTTTGTATTTCTTATTTTTATTTTGTGCAGTAGAAGATAAAGTGTATGTATTTAATTATTTAACATAATTGTATGCGTGTGTATATTTCTGCTATATTGATGGTTATATTATTTCTTATTTTATATTTTTTGTTTTTTGATCATTCAAATGTATATTTATTTTCTATATATTTACAATATTTAATAAACAGAATGATGTAATGTTGTTTTATTTAATTCTTTTGGTTGTAAACAAATATACCAAATGGCTGGTTATGCCTTCTAAACGTACTGACGGATTTCTAAGCCAACTGTTAAGAAATGATAAAATAAATGGCACAATCCTCAACCTGAACAAGCCATTTTACGCCTTCTAAGCCAACAGTCGATAATATATGCTTTAATTAAATAAATAGCACAACTTGGTAACTCATCCTGTACAAGCCAATTACGCCTTCTAAGCCAACTGGCTGATTAGGGGCCTATAAGAGGACGGCGGGTCGGCTGAAGTGTTAATATGCACTTGGCTCTGCCAGGTGAACATTTCTTCCTTCCTCTCCTTCTCCTGTCTTTCTCTTTGGGGATAACGCCGCCTCCAAGTTTCATGACCCCTTGCTGCACCTGCAGCATTACCCCACCGCCCTTCATTGCATAACCCCCACCCCCTTCACTGCATACCCCTCCCCCTTTGCAATATACCCCCGTCCCCTTTTGCAAAATTGATCATTACCTCTGCAACATTCTTGCACTCTCCCATTTTGCGCCCAAACTACTTACACCGTTTGGCTCAACAAAATTAACACTGATTTACAGTCCGGTGCTGGAATCCTAACCCTTGACAGGACATTGTACAATAACACATTAGAGCTGGTTTGGACCCTAGTAATGAAATTATATATATTCTTCCGGATTAACATTTGGCTGGTAGGTAGGTTACGCGTAGTAAACATAAAACTGGCACTGCACCATTTTGGTTCCCCACATAGCATACGAAAAATATTATTATAAGCAACAGAGAGTTTATTCATAGCATTTTTTGTATAGTTCCACCACAGATGAGATGTATACAATGCAGTACAGTAAGTTCCAAAAAGATAAGTTTTAACTGATTCTGAACACATACCAAATTTCCTTACTAGCATGTTACCCTGTACATACGGCTTTTTAGGTTGCCTCTCAATATCGAGTTCATCTCGCAGCTCGTGAATAATTACATGACCTAAGTATTTACATGTGTCTGACAGGTATTGTCTGACCATTCATTTCAAAAGACCCACATGATACATGTTTCAGTAGATTACACCTAAAAATCAAAATACAACTCTTCGCCCCATTACAGGTGATGCCATTTTCTATACCATATTGTTCATATATCTCTAATAGTACTCTCAGCCCATGGGGAGAGGGTGACAGAAGAACAAGGTCATCAGCATACATTAAATGATTAATTTTTTCCTTTCCAGTGACACAGCCAGTACGTGCAATTTTTAGTTCATTGGTAAGGTCATCCATGTATATACAGAAAAGATAGGTGATAATATATGACGCGTTCGGTGGAGAAGGGGCGAACGCCACAAAATTCGAAAAATGAGTTTTTGTCGTATAATTATCCTTTAAAACCTTTGCTTTACCTATGCAAAAAATTAGATGTTAGTCTGCACTCTTTCACGGTAAAATTTAGGTTTTAATGTATCTCAGAGAAATTCACTCCGCATCATTGCTTCACATTGAACACATCTATCTACTTTCTGGTCACTCGACAATGCCCTGTGATGCTCAATTTGGCCAAATTGAACAAAATATAAAAAATAATTACAGCAATATTATTTACACCAAAAAAGATTATGTTACGGCCATAACTACAGCCGTTTCGCAGCGCTTCCTAGTTGTAGAAATGAAACAGGCTGATTTTCTCGATTTTGACGTCCTAAAAACGTGCATTGTCATTAGGAAATCAACAATACTAAATTTACAGATGCAAGAAAGTTAATATTTGACTTTCAACACAAAGAAGGCTACGTAATATCTACTGCATACCGCACAACCCCAGATAATAGCCATCCCGTCAGACTGCAGAAAGGGAAAAAATCCTACAGTGTCAGTTTATTCAATCTAGCCAGCAGACACTGCAACCAAAGTATTCCCAATTGCTGCCAATAACTAAGGAAAAAATAAAAGATCTCAAAGAATTATCAGACCTAATGCCTGCAACTGCAGTGAACTATTATACAAGATTGTTAAAGGAACTGGAAGAAACCGAAACAGTTGAAGCAGGTAATACAACATTCGACGAAGAGGACCAAATAATGGATTACACCAGTTAACATCAGAAGCTATCAATAAATAGTATTGTAAAATTTCTTGGCGTTTTATTATATCGACATATTACACAACAATATTTTACTCAAATATGTGTTCAAATTCATACAACATTTCAATAAACCGGAAAAATACAAAGGTTTAAAGTTTACAAACTTTAACTGCATTTTGTGGCATAATTCGAAAATGTTGCGTTCGCCCCTTCTCCACCGAACGCGTCATATCTCCTTGCCTAACACCATTAGTTACCTTAACACCTGGTGATACAGTGCTTTTCCATCTTACAAACATGGTCTGCTCTGTATACCAGAATGCAAGTATCCTAACTATATATTTAGGTACCCCTCGACACAAGAGTTTCTTGGAAAGTTTGTGATGGTTAACTCTATCAAATACTTTTGATGCATCCAAAAAACAAGAATATACATTGCTACTTGACATCTTGTAATTTAGGACGGCTTCCTTTAACATATAAATACACATGTCAGTACCATGTTTCACTCTAAAGCCAAACTGATTGTCATAAGTCTGCAAATAAGTACTTATCCTATTATAAATGACATATTCTAACACCTTAGAAAATATACTGGCAAGTGCTATTGGCCTATAATTATTCTTATCACAGATACTAGCACCCATATTTTCAACAACTGACAACAATACAACTGACAAAATGAACTGTGGTAAGTACCCATGTATCATAGAGCTTGTGAAACACATTGCAAGCATAGGTATTATACGAGGGCTACAACATTTTAAATGTTCTGCTTGTATGCCATCTAGGCCAAAACTTTTGTTATCATCTAACTTATGAATAGCCTGCCAGATTTCTGAGTCATTAACTAGTAGCTCCTCAGAGCGTTCTACATTTAGGCATATCTTTCGTCTATCCCCGCCCCCCCCCCCCCCCCGAGACAATTAAATAGGGTTTCATAATGATTTTTCCACAGTTCTGCAATGTTTTTTGCACCATGTACCCGGTGGATCACTTTTCACTTGTTTTAAAAAATTATAGCTGGTCAAAGTTTTTCCCATGATTTGGTTCAGTGGAAGTACACTGACACCATTTTTACCAAAATCGATCAATATTTAGGGGTCGCGCATCGACCTTGAAAATTTAAATTTTGGAAATTTGGCCAAATTGACAATTTTTTACTGAATAAAGATAAATCAGCAAATGACCATATTTTCTGAATCCTCTCAGTGAAAGAAATCCTCTCAGATACTTCCCAAGTTGATAGGACAAGTGGTTTAGAAGTTATACTCACCTTGAGATAGCATTAAAATTTAAAATACCGTATTTGTCCCCGTACCTCCATATGCTGTTTGCCATTGTCTGCTTTTTAGGATAAGATAAAATGAATAAGGAAAGATCAAATGTGTTTTGTATTAAAACGGTTTACCGATATCACTAAAGGCACTTACTCCGGTGCCCCTAACTAGGTTCAAAAACTGTATGAATCGTGGTTAGAACACACGTCATCTTAAGGCGTGCGCCATTTACTCTCTCTGCTAACTCCCTTTCCCTCTGCGCTACGTCATCTTGGCAAGTGACGACTTCTTGAAGTCACCGAGTTCTTTCCGGCTCTTTTCCACGAGCTGAAGAAGACCCTGCAGCTGTGACTCGTCTTTTGTGACAGTGTTCGCGTAATCTTCTATCAGTTTTATCCCTCTCTCTGCCACGTCGTTGGTAACTTTCAGATGCGAGATGACATTCTTCAGATCACAGTAGTTCTTATCTTGATCCCACTTATTCACCGGCAGAGTGAGCCACGTAGACGCGCACACCTGCAGGCCTGTGAACACGAACCACGATGACTCATCGATCAGGTCCGGAAGGCGCGTCGTGTCATCAACCGAGACGTTGTCATACGTGAAGTCCTCGGGCACAGCGAGGCGGCACAGCTTCTTTGCCATCTCGTGCTTCACAGTGTCTTCCACTTTGTCACTGCAGAGGGCGAAAACGACGGTCTGAGGCCTCAGATACCACAAGTGCCGCCTGATCACTGCCAGTGAAGCCTCTGCAATCTCGCGATCCACAGCCCTGTACTGCAGAAGACGCTGGTACAACACAAGGTCATTCAGCGGGGCATCAGCTGCGACAGGAGCCGCCAGCCAGGCAGGTGCGTAGAGGAGTGCAGTAAATAGTACCACTCTCTGAAGTTTCTGTACCAGCTCGTCGTCGAACTCCAGCTGACCGCTGAACATCAGGAGCTTCGTGTAGTAGATGATCTGAAACGAATACGCACTGTGATGTATAAATACCGATACCACTCCATATAAGTTTGTTTAATGGTAAATTATTTATCTTATTTTTTTCTGGTAGGGACTTCAAATGGCTGTTTGCAGAAGGCAATACAATATTTAACTTCTAATTCAAAATACCAACCTTGGCCATCCACCTCGCATGATGGTAGGCTCCTGGGCGCATGAAGTGTGTGCCACGACGTGGCTGGGCCCCGAGTACCAGGAGTGTAATCTCCGCCACTTCTCGGTAGTCTTCTCTGACAAGACCAGAAGCGGTGCCGAGGAACTTGACTGCCTCATCTCGGAGCTCCATCAGCCACGTCACCTCCGCCAAATGCTCGATCTCCAGCTCGCGATAAGTCGAGAGGTCGAGCTTGTCCCACCTGAAAGGGGAGTTATGAAAATATTGCATGAAAACGACTGAAGTTTCCCTTTTCGACTGCTATTAACATCATTAGTAGAAGGACGCTGATATCTCAATTGCTCTGAAGGCAAAAAATCATTGGAGAAAACAAATGCGCCTTAGACTTGAAATTCACCTTCTCCTCAGATACTGGAACAAAGGTTCAGTTGGTGCTGTGGTTCTTCCAAACGCGGTGATGACCACTGCCCCCACGATGAGCTCCATAACGTGATGGCGACAGCCCAGCTGGAAGAGCGGTTTACCAAGCATGTTCTCCAGCCGGACCACCGCACCCTGCACCCTCCCCGTATTGGAGGAAGTTGTGTCGAAGCACAGTCCAATCACGTTGTTCTCGCATCCCCAGTCTTTGAGAGCACGAAAGGTCGCCTGGGCCTGGGACAGACCGGTGCCGTCAGCAACAGTCGGAACGGCCAGCAACTTTCCTTCTGTGCATTGGGGAGCTCCGGAGATGAGAATCGCCTGGCGGTGCTCCAATGATCCAAGAGAGTCCTGAAACGTATGTCATACATGCCAATCCATTATCGTCCACTGGAATATGTCAATCCACTGTCGTCACTGGAACATGTTAATTCACTGTCGTCCACGGTGAGGGCAAAACTGACCTTGATTACTTTACCGTCCCAGTGGACGACAGCATGCCTCGGAGATACGAAGGATTTCTGCACAGCTGTCGACACTTCACAACGATGTGCCACTCTTCCACGGCGAGACGTGTCCTTCGAGATACTGAATTTGTCCAGGTCTGCGGGCGGATCTGCCGAACGTAGGACTGCCGCCACGACACTTGCCACCTATGTGCGAAATTGAAAGGAAATTGACAAGGATGCGTATGGTTTTTATGTGACAAAATAATCACTAAATTTTCCGTCGTTACGTCTATTATATCTTTGTCAAGGAAAGATCATTACTGATATATACACACCTGATTATTGGACATCCGGAAGCGATCAGCCACTTCAATAACAGCCGGTGCATTGAGGATGCGGTGAGGAAGGCTGATTGATACAGTTGATTCTCTCGGCTGTCGGTATGGTGGTTCTAGCTGTGATTCGGAGTTGCTCGATGATCTGCTTTCTATAGATTCATCGTCGCTCTCAGCTTCGGTTCCTAATTTCGTTTTTGAGGTGCCTGGCTCATCACGAGATTGTTGTCTTGAGAGTTGCCGTTTTCTCTTGACAACGAACACTTTATCATTCCCACTCATTGTTGCCTGGCGCAGGCCCCGTTGATCCTCATAAAATTTAATATCTTCTTGTTTGTTGTTGTCTGAGAGCAGTCGACTTTTCTGTATCTCTTCAATAGCATCGGGAGCTCCGATGTCCCAGAGCTTGTTCAGATTTTCTGAAAACTTCTCCCTGCCTTTTCCCGCGTCACTGTCTCTCATCTTGCTCTTCTGCAGCGAGCGCCACTCTTCCCACAGTAACTCCAGTTTTCTTTCGCAGTTACGCCTCGTGATCGTCTCTTTATACGTGCCATGTTCCAAAATGCCAGAACATTGGCCACCGTGTCTTTTACGGCGGCCTTCCTGTCAGTAGTTTCCTGCTTGGCATAGAAGAAGTACTGGAGAACTTGATGGGTGGTTGGCAATTTGGCACCACCGATCGAGGAAGATGGCTGACCAATTAAGAAGACGTCCGTGGCTGACCTTAGAGAAGGTGGTGCTGTTGTTGCTGCTTTCTCTTTTCCAGAATAAGTAACTTTCAGAGTCTTCCCACTCCTGGTTGTTAACAGTTTATCCATTGTACTAAAGTCTAGACTTATCAAACAAGAATCAATTGACACAGTTGATCTGTAAAAAGCAAACTGTGATTAGTAAAAATATTGGTCATAGACATAGCGTGTGTGTGTAATTGGGATTTTAGGATGCGCCAGCTACTGATGCTATGATTACGTCCATAACGGGGGACAAATACGATATTTTAAATTTTAATGTTATTTCTAGGTGAGTGTAACTTCTAAACCACTTGTCCGATCAACTTGGTAAGTGTCTGAGAGGATTTCTTTCACTGAGAGGATTCAGAAAATATGGTCATTTGCTGATTTATCTTTATTCAGTAAAAAATTGTCAATTTGGCCAAATTTCCAAAATTGAAATTTTCAAGGTCGATGCGCGACCCCTAAATATTGATCGATTTTGGTAAAAATGGTGTCAGTGTACTTCCACTGAACCAAATCATGGGAAAAACTTTGACCAGCTATAATTTTTTAAAAAAAGTGAAAAGTGATCCACCCTAAATTGTACACCCTCTATTACATTTGGCAAGGTAAGATTAATATTGTTAATTTTATTAACCTCCTTCCAGAATTCCCTACTGGAAGTATTGCTATTGCCTAATTTTTTGGCTAGAGATTCTCTTCGTTTTTCCTTATAAATCTAAGAGCACCCTTGAATCTAGCATGAGTTCTATTTTTCACTTGGAAGAGTTCCCCCTGCCTAGGTTTCCCCATGGCAACCCATTCCACGAATACATTTTTTGCTACATCATACAAATCAGCACAGTATTCTGCCCACCCTGGATTGACATTTACTTTTCCCCATTTTTTATTCTTAAAGCTACTTCCACTCGCAGCCTTAATGGCATGTTCAAGCTCACCGTAATACTTATTTAAGAGATATATATATGTTTACATTATCACAAGAGGGATTCCTACAAGCCAAAGCTTCTGCAGGAATCCTCACAAGCCTTAGTAGTGCATCAGTCTAAATTGTATAGTAATCTACCTTAGAGTGACTAAGATTTGACCAATTAACCTTATAGTAATCAGCATTATCACAGTCATTGTCTCAGGTGCTACCATACAATCAAGCCCTTCTACAAATGGGATATGATCAGATTCAAATACATCATAACGTATGGACATGCTATTGATTATATTATAACCATCGTGGGAGGCTATACAGTAGGCCGGGTCGAAAATGGGAAATTTTTTTATTTCTTGAAAATTACACTGAGAAGTTTCATTTTATCATCTTAACAAAATATTAAAATATCAAGCATGTGCTACCCCTGCTACCTCTAGCACATACCACCCTCCTTTTTTACCCTCATATTTGCATATATTTAAATTGGAAAAAATTTTATTTCTTAAAAAGTACACCATGTGAGAAGGTTTTTTATTACTTTAAAAAAATATTAAAAAATCAAGCATGTGCTACCCTACTACCCCTATTACATGCCTCTCCCCCCTTTTTTACCTTCATATTTGCATGTGTTTAATGTTGTTATATGTTACATGATAAGTTGTTTGTTTAATGCTTGATATTTTTATGTTTCAGATAAATAGAAATAATTTCAGATAAATAGAAATAATTTGCATTTGCTTTAATTATAACTTGAATTATCATAAATTACAAATTACATATAATTTGATTTTACTTCTGAGTATAAACTATGACTACTAGAAGCAAGTCCTCAAATGCAGCCTTTGGATATCCTACGGAATTCCCAGCAGCCATGACTCCTTCAAAAGCAGATGTTGTGAGACACTACCTTTTTGTGCGCCGTCGTGAAGAAGCTAAATCAAAAGGATCAGCAACTGCTAATGATTGTTACAGGGTTGTTGTAAAAGATGTTGAAGACATTTGGATGAAATTTTCTTTTCCTACGATTAACACCAAAGGTAATATATCTTAAAGTCAGTCGACTAATAGAAGACGCCTCAAAATTGAACAAGGTGCCGTTACATCGAAGAAATGAAAGTTTTGCCTTAAAAGTAGCTCAGTATGATGAAATGTTTGATATATCTTCTTGTAAATGCTATGATAAGGAAACTGATAGGAAATCTTGCAGGTGTAAGGATAAAATACCAATGTCAGAATGGAAGTCTTTTGTGGGTCAAAAACAAAAAAAAAATCAGTAAGGACCAATTGATCGCATAGCTAATTCAACAAAGAAGAGATCTTTAGCAAGAGCCCAAGAAGCACAAAACCGTCAACTAAAAGCACAAGAAGAAATGACTAAAGCCACCAATGTTTTGCCATCGGAATTTATAGAAAATACCGAAGACATGGATGTAGATTCAGAGAGTCAGGATGTAGATTATGAGGCCGATTGAGAATTGACTGAGAATATTCAGAACAGGCACTCCTATAAAAACCTAGCATTAACAGCAGATCGTTATCGTGTAAGTTGTAGAGCTGCAATTGCAAAACCGGTAGTCAATGCAGCTTCAAAAGATATGGGGGATCCTTAACCACACGAACATGCTTGGCAGAAAGAAATTAGAAAGAGAAAGAAATCGCATGGGTGAAACAAATACTTTTAGGTCCAAATACGAAAATCTGAAGATGGAGTGCTTTGGATTTGATGGAAGGAAAGATAACACATTAACTAAAAGTGAAAAGATAAAACAACACTATGTTATTGTGAAAGAACCTGGAAGCATCTATGTAGATTGTAGACCATGTCACACCAGATAATGGAACTGCTCGCTGCATAGCAGAAGAGTTGATAACTATTATTACAGACTCGAACAGCACAGATACTACCAAAGTTTTACTGTGTGATGGTACTCCTGTAAATACAGGAAAAATTGGTGGAGCCATAAAACTGGTTGAAATTCATCTTAACAGACCAATGCAGTGGTTGGTGTTCCTCTTACATTTGAATGAGCTGCCTTTTATGCACATCTACAAAGCCATTGATGGTAAAACAACAGGTCCAAATACTTTTGTAGGTTCAATTGGGAATAAACTGAAAACAGATTTAACAAAATTGGAGGTAGTCAAATATTCTCGCGTAAAGGAAAACATTAAAGAAATTCCAGCAAATGTTGTGAAGGAGCTAAGCAGTGATCAAAGATATCTCTATGATATGTGTCTGGCAGTGCAAACTGGAGACACTTCTCAAGATCTGTCCACTCGATCCCCAGGTACCCTTCACCATGCTCGTTGCCTAACTTTAGCCAACAGGGTCCTTCGATTATATATCTCAATGCCAAATCCCGATAAAAACCTTCAAGATAGAGTCAAGATTATTATGCAGTTCTATGCTCCAGGGTGATTTTGGATAAAATCTCATCTTAATGCAACTGATGGTGCATATAACTTTTGGCATTTAATGTGCTTGCTTCGAAATTTAGATGAACAACATAGATTAATCATAGAATCAGTATTAAAGAATAACGCCTACTTTGCCCACCCAGAAAATATACTCGTATCAATGGTAACTGACAAGAGACTAGAAACTAGCGAGCAAGCTATTCAGAAAATCATCCTTTCAAGAATAGGATTTTCAGGTACCAGAAACTTTGAGTTGCCTCGAACCCTCAATTTCCATTCTACTGACTACACCGAGATGGTCGATTGGCAAAAAGAGATCATTACTCCTCCACTGCTGCTAAACAATTTTAGCAACGATGAGCTACTACAGGCTCGATGTAAGCCACTGGGGATAGCTTCTTTTCCATCGAATCAGGCGAGTTTGTCTAAAACAATTCGTCTAAAATACAATTTGTCTAAATCAATTTGTCTAAAACAATTTGTCTAAAACAATTTGTCTAAAATAGTTTGTCTAAAATAGTTTGTCTAATAACAATTTGTCTAAAAATAATTTGTCTAAAATACAATTTGTCTAAAATACAATTTGTCTAAAAATAATTTGTCTAAAATACAATTTGTCTAAACAAACAATTTAATATAATATGGCATACAAATTGTTGCCTGATGTACAATGCTATTTATTACTTGCCACGCCCCATCTTAAAAGGTTACCTCTTGTGCGGAATAGTACATCGAAATCAGTTATCCCGGAACCCATAACCCGGTTAGGTTAGGTTAGGTTAAGTTAGGTATATTATGAAATAAAATCAACCCATTTTCAATCTTTTCATCCTCACTCCAAATTTATCAAGCAGACAAATGCATTTCTAGTTATCTTCAGTTATTAGTCAAATTGTATTTTAGACAAATTATTTTAGACAAACTATTTTAGACAAACTATTTCGATGTACTATTCCGCACAAGAGGTAACCTTTTAAGATGGGGCGTGGCAAGTAATAAATAGCATTGTACATCAGGCAACAATTTGTATGCCATATTATATTAAATTGTTTGTTTAGACAAATTGTATTTTAGACAAATTATTTTTAGACAAATTGTATTTTAGACAAATTGTTATTAGACAAATTGATTTTAGACAAACTGTTTTAGACAAATTGATTTAGACAAATTGATTTAGATAAATTGTATTTTAGACGAATTGTTTTAGACGAATTGTTTTAGACAAATTCTCCTAGACGCCTTTTCCATGCCACAGTCAAAGTGTGGAAAGGGCAGTAAGCCTAGTAACAAAGGCATGTCAGGAAAGAATATATGACAACCGTCAAAAGTTTATCTTAAACTCATTAGAATCAAGGCGAAAACTGCCCAAGTTTGAATGGAAGGTACAATGGAATGAGTAAGAAACATATGAAATAAAATTTCCTAGTGATATTGAAAATTTCTTCCTTTTTGATGCGATAAGGAACAATGAAAAAGTGAATTGAATTTTAGCACATTTATTATGCCTCTAATTTTTTCTTCTGAATATATTGTTGTAATTAATTAATTTTCCTAATACTGTACATTATTAAATAAAATATTATATGTTAATAAAGATTTATGTCATCAAAAAACCTGAATGTAGAGTAAGTCTCGTATAAATGGAATATTCTTCAATATAGGTCAAAAAGTGAAAAATTGTGCCAGGGATAGGAGGCTTTAAACAGCGAAAATAATTTATGAGGGGGTTCCTGTGTTCTATTCAAACCCCTCACAATATGTACCTTTTCAATATAAAATTTCGACCCGGCCTACTATACAGTGGTCTAGCCACGAGGGTCTCCCAGGCATCACTATCATATGTAAATGAGTCATTAGGGAGTAGCAATTTACTGACAAGTTTGTAGTCGTATGCCTCACAGACTGTAAACTGAATATATTAGTAGAGGAGCTGGACTGAGTCTATCTAAAAATACCTCCTCATTTTCAGGACACTCATAAGGCATATAAACATTGAATATATACAGTATTTCGTTGTCAATAGTTACTTTTATGGTTAATATGTTTCAAGCGACATGGGCTGTAGGGTGTATCATGCTCATTGAAGCGCGAATTTCAAGATTGGCAGTATGTATTCCTATGTAAAATTAAATTTTAGGAGGGGTTTGTTTTCTTGAACTTTTGCTAAAAATCACGTTTAAGTGTTCAAATTTCCACTTTTTCGTTTTCTGGTTATGTACAGAACAGCTGTGCAGGACATTCACTGTAGTACAAATGCAACAGACCGGTTTCTTACCAAACAAAACCATCGTAACAGCTGTTATAGGCTACTAGAGTTTCACTGTGATAATTTTCTATGTTTCAGATACAAAGCTTGGTGAAGATTGTGTAGCCACCATGGCTAAGCAAGGACGAAAGACCAGAAAAAATTCTGGTTCAAAGCTGAGTGATCTGGTGGGTCCAGGCAAGCAGTTATTTCCCACAGAAGTTCCAACCTGGAGAGCTGTGTTTCAGAGAGGAATCCTCCTCCAAGAAGAGAAGCTGATTCTGGATGATATGAAAGAGCTCAGTACCCTCTGCAAGATTTGGCTAAGGACTTGGCATCACTGGTACTGGCACAGTGGCGCAAAAGCAATGCCAAGTTCACTCCTCCTGTGATCATTCAAGAGAGATCCATTGCCAGGAAGATTCTTGTCAGGCGGAATGAAATGATTGACCTAGTGAATGGCAGAATGAAGGCTGCAAAGAGAGCGAAGAGAATATCTGAACTTGATACATTGACATAACAACCTGCAGACATGATATCACTCTCTGTGGAACTAAAGCATCTGGCTGCTCTGGCTGTACTGCTAGAGTTCATGTCAACTGTGACTGTCCTCTGCCACAGAAGATTCCAAAACTAAAGCTAGAGTGGCTCCATTACCAGAGGATCAAAACCTCAGTAGTTTCTGGCTTCCGCATGGCATCTGTTGATGTGAAGGAAACAGTGAAGCAGGTGAAGGCTGCTAAGAGGAAGGAGGAAGAACAGAAGGCAGCTGAGAAGAGAAACAGAAAAGAGGAAGAAGAAAAGGAGCTACTGCTTAGACCTGATGATGGTGATGAGGTGACTTCCTTGCAAGAGTCTCCAGGCAGAGCAGCTCCTACTGCTGACAGATTTTTCCAGTACTGCACCAGACACAAGCTCCAGTGTCAACAATGGCAAAGTTTCCACCTCTGCCAGGAGGAACTACATGGATATCTCAAGCACTGCTGCGGCTGCAGTCAGGTTCAAGGTGGCAAACACTCCTGCAGCAGCCATTGCAACTGGTTTCTTGGAAGATCTCATCAAAGCTGGCCATCTATCTGCTGATAAGGCATATCTAGCTGTTGACAGGATGAAAATGTGGAGGGGCAAGGAGTCTGTAATAGGTGCCTCGGTGGAGGCCCTGGAGAAAAGGGCAGAGGGAGAGGAGATCAAGGGAATTTTCTTTGATGGAAAACAAGATAAGAAGACAAAGATCATGAGGTACAATGAAGAAACTGGCCGCTTCCATCCTGATATTACAACTGAAGAGCACTATAGTGTTACCTGGGAACCTGAGGGGAAATATCTCTTCCATTGTACACCAGAAGAACCTGAAGGAAATGAGAAACCTGCACTGAAGATAGCTCAGGCTCTGTTTGAGTGATTAGCGCTCATGGTGCTAAAGATACTATTGTGGTCCTTGGTGGTGACTCCACCAACACAAACACAGGACCTGATGGAGGAGCCATCACTCACTTGGAGAGACTGCTAGGTCACAAGTGTTACTGGCTGATATGCCAGTTGCATATTAATGAACTCAGCCTCAGGCACATGATCATCAAGCTTGATGGTCCCTACACGCACAAGTCTGGGTTCAGTGGCCCAATAGGAAAACTTTTGGAGAAGATCAATGACATACCTGTCAACTTTAGTTTCAAGGCTCTGCCAGGAGAAGAAGATATAATTGAACTGCCAGAAGACATTGTACAGAACCTTAGTACTGACCAGAAGAACTGCTACCTACTGATCAAAACTTTCAAGACAGGAGATTTGAGCAAGGAAGTTGCTGGTCTGAAGTGTGGCCCACTGAATCAGTCACGCTGACTGACTACAGGTGAGGCTCTGTTGATGCTGTGGATGAGGCAGCATGGTCTGAAGGGGGAGGTGTTGAAGAAGCTGGAGGTGCTGCTGAAGTTCTGCCTGGACTTCTACTTCAAGATGTATTTTGAGATCAAGGTGAAGCACCACATGAGGTATGGACCTCACCATATTGTGACTAGGGGTTAAAACCGGTATTGAAATACCGGTATTAATACCGGTATTGAAGAAGTACAAATAATACCGATACCGATATTATAGGTTTTCGGTATTGATTTAGTCCTCCGATAAGACTGAAGTGGAAGCAGATTCATTACTGAGTGAATACATGCAAGAAATGGACAAACTAGGAAAAGTGCCATCTAAAAAAAAATTCCATTGATTTTGATGTTACTAATGAATTTAAAAGCTTGGAAGTTACTTACAGAGAAGTGAGAATTTAGAGAAGCTGTACAAGGCACTGCTTTCAATTAAACCTACAAGTGCAGAATCAGAAAGAGCCTTTTCTGCTGCAGGCCTATTTCTGACGAAACTGAGATCAAGTCTCTCTGAACAATCCCTAGATGCTCTTTGTTTCCTCAAAGCATACTTTCAAAATCAAACTAAGAAATAAATATTTAGATACTAATAATTTCTATCTACCCCAGTAGTTGTATAATAATATGCTAAAAAAAAATTCAAATAATATTTTTATTACAATTTAGTAATTTACTGTATAAACTTTTTCGAATAGAATGCCATCTATTTGGAGTTGGGTCATTAATTTATAGTAAATATGGTGAGTACTGCAAGTCCCTCAGACTTGTGGGAGGGTTGGTAGGGTGGCACCATAATAAATCAAAATAAATTATTTTTTTCATAATACCGGTATCAATACCGGGATTAGCATAATTGCCTCCAAATACCGGTATTGAACATTTTCGGTATTATGCAAGCACTAATTGTGACCGCTCTGGGACTGCTAAGAAGCCAGACCTCTGAAGTCAGGAACATAATCACTCATGTGATATAGTTCGTGGAGCATATCATGCTCACAGTGAGAACCTCATTGCCTCTCTCCTGTGCAGTGAGGATGAGGAGGAGAGGGCATGGGAGGTTGAGATGATCAAGAAGATCAGAGGTAAGACTGAGTATGGAGACTAGGGTTTCTATGAATTCTCAGACTCATAACTGAATTTTGATGCACTTCTCCAATTACTCTGATTAATTGGGATAAGAAGAAACTGTATGAGCCACTCTTCACTTGTAAGATGTCAAGAGAAGTTGAGGAGCTTCTCAAGTCTCCACTTGAAGTCCAGGAAGTTTCAGCTGCAGCTCATGCAGTGTATGGGCAAGAGAAAAGAGATGGTTTTGTTCGTGCTAGGATCGATCACAGGGAATTGTTGCCAGTTTTCAAGTCAAAGCAAGACATTATGAACATGTTTTATTTCTCTACAAGACCTGCTAGACAAATCAAGATGCTTTCAGAAGAAAAAATCTCAAAACATTCAGTTGACCAGCATATTATTACAAATATTAAAGAAGAATTGCAATTGCAAAAACTTGCGGAAAGGTGGGGGCAGCTGCCATCACACTCAGTGATGTCGAAAAGAAAATAAATAAAAATTGCTGGAAGTGTTTCTAAAAAAAAAGAAAATGCAAGACCAAGAAAGAAGAACAAAAAGATTCTGCCTGATGAAGAGAACAGCCGCGAAATGTGGTGTATAGGAGACTAAATATCACACAATTCCTTAGTTTTGGGCCATTTTGGGTGATTTTGGTTATTTTAGGGGTTATGAACCACTTTGGCTGATCTTAAATGGGTCCAAGCCTGCCCCTAGGAATGCTTAAGGGTGTATGTGAACAATATGGAACATATGGAGGTCATTTGAGGCTACCAAGTCTTTAAATTGGCCAAAAATTCAATTTTTCGACAAAAAAGTGCGATTTTGAACACTTAAATGCGATTTTTCGCAAAAGTTACAGAAGGCGAACCCCTCTTAAAATTCAATTTTACATAGGCATACTAGTGACAATCTTGAAATTCCAATTTTTTCAATATTCGACCTGAGCATGATACACCAAAATTTGGGCTGGACCTGTAAATCAAAATAACTTTTTATGAGGTAGTTTTAGTCGCTTTATTCAAATCTGTCACTCATTTTTTGTGCAAACTATTGTAGAAAATAATAATATAAATATATATATATTTACTGTATTTGTAGTCGGGGGTGGTATGACGTCATGTTACTCTGCGACTTAATTAGCTTGTTGGTTTCTGTTCTGGCTTTTTTTTTTTAATTGGATTCAGTTTGGTGGTGTTTGTGATAGAATTATGACGTGCCGTTCGTGTGATTCAACTTTGAGAACTTAATTCGCCATGTGCCCTAGATGAAGACAAAGCATTGGATGTTTTTATCAATTACGGCGTTATTCTCTCATCCTTAACTTGCCCGAAATGTGACAGTGAGTGCCTAATACGAAAAGATCAGAAGATATTAGGTGAAATAACCAATATTAACCTGTCAGGTTAATTGAATGCCCAGTTACGTCAACTGAATGCCTGGTTAGGTTAATTGAATGCCCGGTTAGGTCAACTGTACGCCCTTGATAATTGGTTACGTTAAGTCGTGATATTTTCGTTAGTTTAAAGTCCCATAGTGACCAACACGTGGCGCATTAGCCTTTCGAAGTTGGCGCATCATTTTTTAGAAAAATTATGTAAAAAAAAATTTAAAAGTATATTACTGGTATAGAATTCCTTTATCATCGGTTTCTTAATAGGGTCAATAGACCATTTAGAAAAATGAATTTGACATAATTATATTACAAATTTGTCACTTATTTTAACGTGATACATGAATAATACAATTGAATACATGATGATTATAAATATGTTTATTATTTATTAACTTTTAGATTTTGCATACAGTCATGCGTCTGGCATTGGCATCCATATCTAATTTAACTGGTTGCGTCGCTAAAAACTCGCTATTGTGACTATATTTACGCTACATTAGGTTAGCTTGGTTAAATTGGTTTAGTTTCGTTAGAAACTATATACAGTATTATATATCATTATATATAAATGATAAAACATAAAGAATGTTACCATATAAAATATAAAGAATATATGTAAATTATGGTACGAAGTGGCATCGTTTTATAAATGTTTACTTCATGTCAGTAGTATAGCCTCAAAAAGGTAGAGTGCAGAAATGTTGCAATGTTGCAAGAGATAATGTTCAAATGTTGCAAAGGGGGTAGGGTGTTGCGAAGGGGGGTGGGGGTATGCAACAGCACAATGTTGCAAAGGGGTAGGGTATGCAACAACTCAATGTTGCAAATGGGGGGTGGGGGATGCTGCAGGTGCAACAAGGGGTCATGAAACTTGGAGGCGGCGTTATCCCCCAAGAGAAAGACAGGAAGAGAGAAAGGAAGAGAGGTGTTCACCTGGCAGGAGCCAAGTGCATAATAAGACTTCAGCCGAGTGGCCGTTGTCTTATAGGCTCCTAATCAGCCAGTTGGCTTAGAAGGAGCCAAGGGGGGAGGGGTACACCTGAAGGGGGGAGAGGGGAGGGATCTTCGGGGGGAGAAGGAAGGATGACCTCCCCCCAAAGGGGTTGCCTTAGCCTAAGAGTGAAAGGATAGACGGAGGAGGACTTTGGGGGAACAAGGTGGGATGTCCTAACCCCCCAAAGGGAAACTAAGCTAAGTCTTAACCTAAGAAGGGAAGGAGAGTTCTTTATTCGGCCGAAGTTCGCATCAAATTACCAGCTCCGAAGCCAAGCGGGTCTTATATAGATGATGGTTGAGTTGCCAGATACCATTTCAATTGTACAGGTATACATTATTAGGGTGAGTTGCTAGATACCATTTTAATTCGTTAACAAAGCATACAGACTTAAAATCGAAATTGACAATAAGAAAATGATTATTAATTAAATAAATAGAATTTGCCTTCTACTGCACAAAAATAATATAATACGTACAATCGTCAAAATAATAGTTCAGACGAAATACACACACACACAATTGAACAACTTTCTCCTTACCTTATATATATATATATATATATATATATATATATATATATATAGAAAGAATCATATTAACTGTGTCTATTTAATTTTGTCATTCCTTATATATATATATATATATATATATATATATATATATATATATATAAACGGATTTTCACCTTAAAGTGAATTAAAACAATATTAACATTAAAAAAATCACTAAACAAATGGCTTAGCAAAAGAAATCGTTCCATTAACATTCTCAAATCTATACACACACACACAGACACAATTAATATTATTAAATAATAAACAGCAAAAGAAATAAACACATTTACTGTGTATTTTCTTTTGGCAAACCTTTCTTGCGTTTCAAAAACAGAAAAAAATATTACGCACTTTTCACGTTCTCCTTATAGTTTATATATATATAGAGAAAGAATCAATTTCGGATTTATATAAGCCTTTTCATATTATTTCATTTTCATGTCATTTCACTTCATTTCACTAATCTCATATCATTTCACTCATCTCATTTACTTTCAGCTTTGGAAATTATTTACTTTCTTTCAGTTATTAAAACGAATCTAACTCTTAGAATAATGTTTTGTTCAGACGAGGAGTGAATGGTGCAGGTAGCTAAGAGTTCGAGCTGAAAGGTCCAGCCCGAGGCCTTTTAAAACCGCAAACTGACGAGAAGGAATTTGGGTTGAACTTTCTATCTCTCAAAGACTCAATTCCTCCTCTTCTAGCTCTCCATGCGTTTGTCTACCTTTTATATAAAAAAATGTTTTATATTTTATCAACTCCGTTATTTATATTTACAGGTAATTTGTATGGTGTCATATTCATAGATATCATCTCTGTTATTGAATTGGAAAGATATATTATTATTATTATTATGCATTTTTCAAAAATTAACGCGCACACACACAGATTTTTGTCAGAGAAAGTGAGGATCACGCACACGCGCGCGCGCGCGCACACACACACACACAATATATATATATATATATATATATATATATGTGTATATATATAGGGTGGTACAAATTACAGTAGTAATAATAATAATTAACTCCTTTTCGCCGAATTGGAAAGATTAAGCTTTTCACCTCGCATTAGACCTACAGTTTAATGTGGAAACCGAATCAGAAATACATCTCGTCAGGGAATCATTGCTCACTCTTTCACATCATAATTTCAATATTTAAAATAACAGGATCATTTGATTATTGAACCGGATTTAAAATAACAGGATCATTTGATTAATTATTGATCCGGGCATAGTATGTCTGCAAAATGTGATATGTACAAAAACAATGTAGATTTTTCTCTTTAGTAATAATATTAATAACTAACTCCTCGCTGAATTGTAACACCGAATCAGAAATACATCTCGTCAGGGAATCATTGCTCACTCTTTCACATCATAATTTCAACATTTAAAGTAACAGGATCATTTGATTATTGATCCGGGCATAGTATGCTGCAAAATGTGATATGTACAAAAACAATGTATTTTTCTCTTTATAATAATAATAACTAACTCTTCGCCGAATTGTAACAATGGTTAAGCTTTTCACTCCGCCTTAGACCCACAGTTTAACGTGGAAACCGAATACTCTTTTCTTTTTTAAAAAATATAATTAAAGGAATGGATATATTTATAATTTCTTTATTATAAAATCCTCTCGATTACATTAGTGATTATTGATCCGGGAATAGTGGGGGAAAACCAAGTATTGTCGCAAATATTGACATGGTAAAGACAGCAAGGGGTAATACGAGCATTAAATCTATTGGAGAAAATATAAAGATGCCATTAGTCGTCCAAAGCATGGACCCGTTATAGCGGTGTTACGATTGGTACACAAACTTATCATAGCTCCACCCAGCTACACTGACAACCAATCACTACGAACATCTGCTCTTGATCTTTTGGGGCGGAGCTTGGTGATTGTGCATATAAAAGGAAATATTTTTCAGTTGGGAGTAACAGTAGCTATTTTCGCGCCAGTGAATAACATTCCCTCTGCCAGTGAATAACATTCCCTCCGCCATGGACACGAACTTTACACTTTTCCGGATTTGTATCAAGAAGGTGACACTGCAGCATTGACTGCAATTAATCTTTTTAATGCGATTGACCGTGATGGATTATTTCCAACGCAAACCGTTGAGATATTTGCAATGACGCTCCTTACAATCCGACGCAAGGGACTACCATAGAAATGTAAGTGTCTATAATTTTTTTTTTTTTTATTCACAAACTGTCAGAAAGATGATTTCATATATATGGAGGGATGTAGTATCTCGTCAAATACTTCATTTAGATACTCACCATTATGCTAAAATCGAAATTTTTTATGGCAATCTTTTGCATGTTTTTTTTATAAATGTTATTCGGAATTACCTCTTAAATGAGCTTCTCTGAGCGAACCAAAGATATCTTCACATAATGGGGTCTGTCTTACAATATGTATACTCTGTATATGTTTTTATTAAAAAAGATCAATATGAACATTATTCTTTCTCCTTTAAGGTCCGATGAGGATTTGACACGTGTTATACAATCTTTTGAAGAATCTCGTGTCATGAATACGGAGGATATACTGAACAGTCAGCATAATGAATGTCACATCGAAATAATGTAAGTGTTTTTCGATCTTTTTGGGGGAAGAAGACAATATATTTTCATCAATTTATTAAATGAAAGAAATCAGTACAATAACCATCTTAAACTACAGAATATACAAACTAACGTTACAAATATACACACGAACAAAAACATTATACTATACAACGAGTACGCACAATTGGAAAACGGATTTTTATCTGTCTGCATATCATTTCGTCGAGTGTGACACGGGTCAAATAAATTTAAAAATTTATAAATTCTTTATCACGTGACATATGCATGAGAAATGAGATGCAGTACATTCCACAAGTATTACTAAAATATCCTTGTATACGAAACGGGTTCCATACAACTTCGGGAATATGTAACTGAGCGAGAAATTTTACAATAACAGGGTCACTCCAGGGTTGAGTACCGAGTGAATCAAAATAGTACAGGCGGTGTCTATTTTTAAAATAGACTATCCAATGAATCCCTTCATTACCGATGACATCTGTGTTCACAATAAGACTACCGCATTCTCGCGTACTTGGCAAACTCAATGTTTCATTCTTCGCAAACACGCCGATAAATTTGGAACGTGTGACTCGTTCACTATTCATTACTCTCTGAAGTGTATTAGCATCCATTTTAAAAGTCAGTGATAACGCTCCTAAATCTATCTACTTCTATTAGGGCTTGCGATTCGAGATATACTAGTACACTAATAGGCGCGTCTATAGGCTTGGTGAATTCCAACCTCACTGAGATGTTTCCGCTCTGTTGTGGGCTTAAATGCGTATTTACGCTAGCAGATAAGTCAGGTGTAATGTCAAACGGATAAAGGTTAAATTGATCAATGAATTCTTTCTGCGTTACCCCATTACCAAGCTCATCACAATCACCTGCAATATGGGTCAGATTACTATAGGCTCTCGCGCAAAGAGGTAACACAGCGTCTGATGAATAGTCCGTATCCAATGTTCCACCCAAAGCAATGCCATTAACGTATAGTTATATTTTTAAGTCCGAAATTCTCGAATTTAAAGGCACTCTTTTTATATTTTCCATTCACCGAAGCATGGTCCTGCATTCCGATTAATATCCTTTTAGGAAGATTTCCCAGGGCGATGTTTTCTATCTGCTTCGACGCCAACCCTGCAGGCACCGTATATAGTTTGATTTGTACTCTGTTAATAGGGTATTTCACTGTAGCGTTTAGTAAATTTTTCTCAATTTCTAGTTGTTTTGGTGAACTTAATTTCACTCGCCGTACGCGGAGGTATGTGTCCATAATGTGAACCACAACGGGCTTTGCTCCCTCTTCTTGATCAGCATCCAGATTTAAGCAGATCTCAGGACTCGTGCGGGTGAGCTTTATTTTCATATCCACCCCGTTGACAAGCAACTTCTCCTGGAAAGTGAAATCTGTGTGCAGACGTCCAAAACACTCGTATATCTTCTTTTTAGAATTTTTAAATTTGTCCTTTATACTACTTTCGTCTTTAGTTTGATAATATCCCTCGGCACTTAAAAAGGTAGCCTTCGCTTCTTTGGAAAAGTTGAGGACATTTTCCAGATAGGCTCGTAGATGATAGTATCCCGTGCCTGACGATATGTTGGTCTGATTTAAATATACGTCACACTGGTTGAATATGGAGTGCAGAAAGTTTGTTTCAGGGTATACAGCATATTTGTCATCGCAGTCCGTTCCATCAGAATGGGCTATACGTAGCTTAGCGTACATGTGCACACAGCTTGGATCAAAAAAGTAAGGGCCTGAGCTGGGTATCACGAATTCTATAGGTGCACTCGGGGAACTAATTGTGTTTAAAGGGTTAATTGTAATAAAATCACTGTGCTCAATAGAAACTTGAGTTGGAGGCATCTCAAAAAGGGACAGCTCCGATTTACAGCATTGTGAACTACATGGGTGGATGAAGCGTGCCATGACGAGTTAGAAATAGTGCCTCCTCTCTCGACAAGTAGTAAACAAACTATGATTCATGAGATCAATGTCCTTAGCTTATATCAGTCAAAAAAGTGGTCAACCATAGGTTTCATTCGCTTACAGCACTTCTTTTTTGATATCCTTTTACGTTTAATACCACGTGACCCCTTCTTCCGGACAGCCCTCTTCTTCTTCCCGCCACCACGCATTTTTCTCTTTGCATCTTTGATGATTTCGTCCCGTGTACGCTTTAAATTTTTTTTAGAGCTTCTTTAGGTTTAGCCCCAGCCAATATGTCTTCTGCAGTGTTAAGACCTGATTGTAGCGCTTTCCTTCCGAGGTATCTGGCACCCCTCTTCAGCAAAGGAACAGCCGTACGTAGTATGGATGAAAAAATGGACCCAAGTCCACTACCGCGCTGGTATCTCACCCCTCGATAGACGGTGAAAGGCTTTCTATCCATTATAACTCAGTGCGTCGAAAGTGTAGCTTCACTGTTAAGCTCCCGTTACCGAATGGGAAGTTTTCACCCTCAATCGTTCTTATATATATTGAGATATTGGTTATTAAATTAGTTGCGACATTCACATAATGGGGTCTGTCATATGTAATACTCAAACTCCTTCCTCTATGGTTGGGGATGTGGGCAATGCGCAGCAGGCGTGCCTGGGTATCCCCAACAAACTGGTGCTCCACTATATTACTGTAAATATAGCACATGTCTGGGGACTGAGAGCTTTCAGCCAATTTCTCCATCTTCAATTGATACATTAATCTGGACAAGTCATGCTGTGCCTCGTGAAATGTGTCTCTTTGGATGGCTGCGCTATATCGTCCATTGGTTATAATTTTGAACACTTCGATCTTTAATACGTCTGTTAGTCTTTGATTTTAGGATTAGTGTATGTGCAGGGTTTCCTTTGTTTACGATTTCGTATACTAAATCATTCGTAAGGTTTGAGTTTCTTAAACTTACGTTTAAGTCTCTCACAACATCCTCGACCGAACCATAATGACCCGGTCCTAGTCTTACTTCTGTACTGTAATACCGTGCAACCTTAGTCCGAGCGATACGTATAGTTTCATCCATAGCTACCCCAGCTTTTTCACACTCGTCAATGTCTCTAAGAATCGTAAAAACGGATTCTTTATATTCAATATTTAAAAAGAGGGTGTCCAGCTGAATTTCGCATATCCCCACCTCATACGAATCACGACCCAATTCAATGGGCCCGTGGAGTTCTGTTACAAAGTTGGCTAGTGTGTTGTTAGGGTGTACAGACAGGGACGAGGAGGACGGGAGTGTGACGTAGAAATGGTTAGGAGCCATGTTGCATACTATTTAAGCTTCATTATTGCATCAGCTTTTATATAGGTGTTGAAGCTTTCTGGGTACCCTAGCCATTTCACCAGGTACATTTTTCTCTTTCCTGAACCTTTGCTTCCTAAAATTTTCTCAATTTTAAACACATTTTTTCCTAAATTAAATGCAACTTTCTGCAATTCCTCGCGGTAAAAGCCTCCTGAGATTTCTTCCCCATTCAAATCTTCAATGTAATACATCATTATCTCACCTTTAGGTCTCATAGCCCTAACTTTAAAAATCTCACGTGTCCATCCTTGCTCAAAACCCTTTGCGAATTTATTCCCGAACGCGACAGCCTTACATAATCATTGATTTTGAAGCGCGCGAGTGTGGTGTGTTGGTGATCCATCTCTTCTCGGGAGCGTACCTCTTTCTAAAACTTCGTTAGGTGTTGTCCCAATCGTGCGATGGTGTGAGCGGTTGTAGGATGATGCCAATGATTCCAGAATGTCTAGAAATCTGTATGTGTTTTTATGTGTAAAATAGCGGTGCATGCGTTCCTTTATGGTACGTTGAACTCTTTCAGCTAAAGAAGCCTTATGTATAGAATTGGTTGTGTAATAGCTGATATTAAACTCTGTCAACATGTTCTGAAAAGCACGGCCTATAAATTCCTTCCCCATATCCGTACAAAAATAGCCAGGAACCCTGTTTTCTTTTAACATTAGCGTTTTGGTGGCTTTAGCAACTGTTTCAGGTGATTTATTTTTCAGAGGAACTAGCCACAGATATCTAGAGAATACATCTATTATGAATAGAATGTAACGGTAACCATCGTTATACACAGAATATCTTTGCATGTCTGTTAAATCTGCTTGCCAAATAGAATCAATCGAGGAAGCCGTTGTCTTGGCTGTTTTAAACCTTTTTCTCACAGGCTTATGAAGCGTATAAGCGTCCTGCTCCCGCAAAAATCTTTCAACATCTTTTTTTCCTACTCCGTAAACACTTCTGTACAGTCTATCTACGCCGCCGTAGGAGGCTGGGTTAGAAATGTCATAATAGCGTTTACTTAATACGTTAGCCATTTGCGTATTTTAGAGGCACGTGGGTAGGGTTGACCGTTGTTTAACCTCTTCTTTCTCCTCTTCAAAGGTGTTACCGCCGGGGGTGACGGCGTCTTCAATTGTGCCACATGCGTTGCATGTTCCAAGTCTTTTAACCTGTTCAGATTTCCTATCAACGTTTTAGGGACATTTATTTGTTGTAGTCTTGCTTTAATATGCTTCCATCCTGATGGTGATGGCCTATCCCACTTTCTCACCAGATCATGGACAATGTCTACGATATTCGACCCCTGTACCTTTGATCCTTCCACAATGATCTCGCCTGTATCGGTCCATTGTATGGCTGGGTCCTCATTCAATAGATTATAAAGACTTAAACCTTTATTCCTCAATGTATGTGGGAGGGTGCTTTTTAATACATGCTCGATATGTTGTGTGGCTGATCCCTTAATTTTTGGTTGGTCAGCTGTATCGTCGGGTACAGATCCTATGTCGCCATGTCCATCGTCCCCCGTGCTGTGCCTAATAACCACAGGAATCTCTGTCGGGTTCTTATAATTTTCGTACTCGTGAAGAAATTTCTGCAGAGCTTCTTGGTATAAGATTCTTTTCTCATCAGGTGTTTTTTCACTGTTTAATAGGGCTAGCAATTCGCTTTCCATTCTTTTAAGTCTGCTTTTACGGGGATCTAGATCCGTGTCTGGATTCCTTTGCAGTGAAGCGTACACCTCGTGTGGAATCACTACCACTTTCTTCATTATATTAATCTAGTCAGTAAAGGACCCAAAACTGAAAATAAGATGGGGAGAAATGACCCTCCTGTTTGTACAATAATTCGTTTTTTCTTCGCTACAGTTTGACTTTTACGAGCGAGTGCACGTATTATGTTCTTGTAACGGCGTAGGCGAGCCTTCTGAGGGTTTCATTGATACATTGCAATTTATAACGTTAAGACAGATTTCACAGATGCATTTTAAAAAGTCGGAGTCGATATTTTTAATAAACATCTGTTGCATTGCCCGGGGCAGTCGATGATAGATTTTTATTAATTCACGGTATTTCTTTAGTCTCTTTGTCATTCTGGAATATACACCGTTTCAGGCTCGTTTGGAAATATATTCGTTCTTAGAAGCACCCTAAACGTGTTTCGCGGATGAAGGTCGCAAAGCAAATATCCGTAACGCGTGCTTGTAGCTTCTTTATAAACTTCCAAAAACTCCTTACGCTGATTCGGGAACATTTGATTGGCTAATACCCCAATTTGTGATACATCTCTACGTTGTGCGAATAAGACTAGATATTGTGTATTTAACGACACATCGCGCATGTATCTATTTTTGAAAAATAGATTCTGATTGATGAAGAACACGCTTATGTTAAGATGGTGGGAGAATACTGTAAATGTCTCGGCAAACGTTTTATCCATCTCCAACATGAGATCGTCAATTACAATGACTGTATGTTCATTTCCCTTTAACGAATTAACGTCATATACGCCTTTGTGGAACAAAATATCATCTTGGTACTCGTTGAACACTGATTGATACGTCGAATAGCACCATATAACTTTATGCACAAATTTCGAGAACATCTCTCCCTTTTCTTTAATGATTTTAAGCATAAACACAGTTTTACCACATCCTGTAGGTCCAGATATAATACATGTGGATGGGCTCGTGAATCTGAATTTTTCTACAGAGTCCATTTCTAACACGTCACACTCCTAAGTGGATCATTTACAAAATATTACAAATTTTGAGTGCTGTTCCTTATATTTTGTTTTCTTCTCCCACAGAACCGTGAATGACGATGAGGTACAGCACCCTATCATCGACATTACGGATGACCCCGACGACAGTGTAGTTGTGATCACAGAATCCTCCCCTGCCGACGAACCCTCACCAGCGATACCGGTAGCACGTTCAAAGCGGAGGTACGATGAAGAGAACCCCACGTCAGGTATAAAGCGACCGAAATACGCGTCTGTTGTTAGCCAACCACCACCAGTAATAGATCCCCAACCCTCAACCTCTTACGCAGCAAGCCCCCCAGCAGCACCTCCCGCTAATATATCCCCTTATTCATCCGCCACAGTTGCCCCCCGTTCTGTTGAGTCTACAATAATAGACTCCAGGCCCTCAGCGTCTTACGCTGCCATCCCCACATCAGCATCTTTGGCCGATATAGCCCCTTGTCCATCCTCCACACCTGTTCCCCGTTCTGTTGAGTCTGCAATAATAGATCCCCAACCCTCAACTCTTACGCAACAAGCCCCCAGCAGCACCTTCCGCTAATATATCCCCTTATTCATCCGCCACAGTTGCCCCCGTTCTGTTGAGGATGATATAACGTTTGAGTTGGTGCGCTCCGCAGCCCCCACCCCAGCCTTGACTAGAAATCGGTATAGAGTCAGGGTCGACCCTAGAGCCATGTATAGCAATGGAATTGAGCGCGGGCTACGCCGGGTTGTACAGCGTATTGTAGAGTTTGCTCTTCAGAACCGCGACGAGCGTGAAGTCAGGACGAGTCTGTCCTTCGGATTCGGGTCAGATGACGGTGATGTAGATGATTATTGGGTAGTAGTGCCATTTAGACGTTTGGCGGCTGAAGATGTAGAATATATATTAGGACGTATAATGCAAGCCGCCCAAAGTAGTATAGCCTTCAATATGGACAACTTCACGGTAAATATTGATCGTGTATTCCGTGTTGCGGGTCATAGTGCCATACCGTATACTCTTAACCTCAATTCTCAAGCTATTTATAGACGGCATATAAACGTCGATCGTGGTTGCGGCTTTATAGCAGTAGTCTTGGCTCGCATGTTTACTGTACAAAATACACGGGCTCAAAAAATTTGGCTGCCTACGGTCGTGGAACGTGCCCGTAAACTAGCTGTAGACTGTGAACTTGAATTTGACTGTAATATGGGCCCTGAAGAGCTGAGAATGGTAGAACAGGAAATGAATGTTCGTATAGTTGTGTTTGGACTGGATGATCATCGTAGGACTGTGTATGTTTTTAAAAGCTGTGTGAGAGATCGTACAAGGCCCCTACTTATCTTAGGTCTGTCAGGGGCAACGTATCTCCCCATCCGTAATATAAGGTGCCTTTACGCGAGTTACGATAAAAGTCGAAAATATGGACGGCATCATGATTTGTGTAAGGGATGCCTCGAGTTTGCGGATGATATAGTGAAACATTGTAAAGAATGTCACATGGTATGTGAACAGTGTAAAAGCTCCAAATGTGAAAGCCGTGTAGTTGAAGCTGAGAAGAGGGATTGTAATGTGTGTAGACGCACATTTTTCAATAATAGCTGTTTTGATCTCCATAAATCAATTGGCACGTGCAGGAAAATGAGAATCTGTGAATGTGGTATGTTTCACACAATGGATAATTGGGGAAAATTTAAGCACAAATGTGACGAAATTCACTGTCCTACATGCCAGGAGGAATATAAGGCGGATGGAGTAAAACATGTATGTTATATGAAAGACGCCAAGCCTAAAAACAAACCCTGTATAACTGTATACTACGATATAGAAACATATACGAATGCTGAAACCAAAGAGGTAATTCCACATTTACTTGTGAGCCAGACTATCTGCGATGAATGTATGGAGATCGAATGTGACGAGTGCCGGACAAACGTTTTTAAAACGAATGTCCACGATAGTCCTGTGAAACTATTTGTGTCCTATATTGTCAAGTTAGCCGACAAGTTCAAGAAAATGACTGTGTATATTCTCGCCCATAACGGTGCAAAGTTTGACACACAGTTCCTTTATAAGGAGTTGCTTGAGCACGAATCCTCTGAGATATTTACAGGTGATCCATTGAAAAGAGGCAACAAATTAATACAGATGCAAATAAGAGGTAATGTACAATTTAAAGACACTTTATTATTCACACCTTGTAAATTAGCAAAGCTACCCAAGGTGATGGGCGTAGCAGCTGAAGTTTCAAAAGGATATTTCCCTTACACTTTCCTCACTAGCGAGACTTTAAACTACGTAGGCCCACCACCACCCAAACATTATTTTAACTATGATTGTATGAGTGTAGATGAACGTGAAGACTTTGATCGATACTACAACAGTTTTAATGAACGTAATCCTTATAATATAGCTGATGAATGTGAGCGTTATTGCGTGAATGATGTGCGAGTGCTTAGAGTATGTTTCCAGGCCTTTAGAAGGATGTACATAGGCCGTTTCAAATGCGATCCGCTGCAAGTCGCAACCACCATCGCGTCATTATGTTTTACGGTGTTCAAAATAACTTCATGCCTAAAGCCACCTTAGCCATTATTCACCGAAACAACCCCCGCAGTTACGGCCACAAGGCTATTTACTGGCTCACACCTACAGCAACAGACGGTGTATACATAAAGCACGCCCGCAACACGGGTGAAGTGCCCATTAAGATTAACGGTCGTGTTTTTGGGTTGATGGGTTAAGTGAAAACCGTGTCACTGGTGTGAAGACTGTGTACTCCTTTAACGGATGCTGGTGGCATGGATGCCCCCGTCCTGAGTGCGGAATCGCCGGAGATATCCACGGTAGATCTCCTGCCGACTGTCTTGCATGGACCCGCACCCGCGATCAACTTATAGGATCCCAGTTCACTCACAAAGTCTTGTGGAGCATGAATATGATGCACGGATGGAGACAGACGAGGTGTACCGTGAGGAAATAAACACGATCAAGCGTTCAATGGTGCTGGATCCTCTCAAATGTGGTGATAGCTTGTTTGGAGGACGTACAAATCCATTCAGCTATACTTTCCACCTACGGAGGGTGTGAAGCTCCATTACTACGATTTCTGTTCTTTATACCCATACGTGATGAAGAACAATCCGTACCCGTGGGCGCTCCTGAGAAACTGGTGGGACCTAACCTGCCCTCCATCAATGAATTTTCAAGAAATTTGAATGATCGTTACTTTGGGCTCTCTTTCGTAGACGTACTCCCCCCACGCAATTTATGGATGCCAATCTTACCCGTCGTTATCGACCACAAGCTCATGTTTCCCCTGTGCGTGAAGTGCGCGGAAGAGAATAACGATTGTAACCATATACCCCACCAGCGTAAGATCAGAGGCGTATATACAAGTCCAGAGCTGGCCCTAGCCGTACGCCATGGGTATAGAATACTGAAGATACATGAGGTGTGGAGGTTTCAGAAGCTACCCAACCTTTTCACCATATATAAACGCATTTTTGAAGGATAAGGTTGAGGCATCAGGGTATCCGCGAGGAGTTGATACCGAAGATGAAAAGTCTGCCTATATTCAACGTTACCGCGACCGCGAAGGTATACAACTTGATCGTGCCCAAATTGCAAAGAATCCTGGCAAGCGCTTTAGTGCAAAGTGTCTAAACAGTCTATGGGGAAAATTTGCACAGAATACCGGCAAAGGGAACATTCATTTGGCACAAAGTTATAGTGAAGTCTGGGATTATGCCAATGCTCCCGATAAAGAGGTCATGGAGATCGTGAATGTAGGTAATACTTACATAATAAAGTACAACAACACTGAATTGGCCACAAATACCTCAAGGGTTACAAACATACCTGTGGCCAGCTTCACAACAGCCTACGCCCACATAAAACTTTGGGGTCTATTGCATTCTCTTGGGCGGAGAGTATTGTATGCCGATACAGATAGCGTGATATTCACAGAGAGGGAGGGTGAATACATGCCTGCTATTGGGGAGTTCCTCGGCGAACTCACTGATGAGATCAAGGATGAGTATGGGGACAATGTATACGCCGACTCTTTTGTCTCAACAGGACCTAAACCTTATGGGGTACGGGTGAGGGAGGATATGAAATATATCGTGAAGGCAAAGGGTATTACGCTCAACCATGCGAATCGGCTGGTTGTTAACTTTGAATCGTTGAAGGATCTAGTGTGTTTGGCCGATGATGAGGGTTTCGGGCGCAGAAGCTGGGGGGCGTGAAGGAACTTAGGGGAACGAAGGTGTGCCGTAACACCTATAGGAAACGTTACCAGTTACCTGGTACCTATGATACCGTACCCTTTGGATACCATAACCTTTGATGCGTCTATTGTTAGCTTACTTATCACACGTATTTGTAAATATGTATGTCTTGTATATAATCTTTGATGTATCTGTAAAAATGAACAATGAATAATCAATATTCATTTTTACATAAGAACCAAAATCGCTTAACGCGAGTTTGGATAATAATTATACTTGTAGCTTCCTATTTTTGTTCGTGTCACAACCCTACGATCTACCATATCTATGGTTTAGTCGTATCCATTTTCCATTTGTTATAGAAGTTATTATAATTAATTATGATTGTCTTGCATCTCACCCTCGACCCGAGATTATACATACACATTGCATATAAGAGGATTGGAACCCGTAGTTTCTTTTAGGTCCTCCCAAATAATGACTTACAGTTATACTGTACGTATGACAATGTGAATAACTATGACGTCATAAAGTAACTTAATTCTCTTCACGTTCTCCATACCTTGAACACTGAATCACGTGTTTAGTATTTGGACATCTTCCGTATTGAATGTATGGTAAATTCTTTAATAATAATAATAATAAAAAGAAAAAAACTTCATTCTCTATACATCATTATTTATGTTGTTTCCTACCTATTGTCTACTGATACCTATCAACCTATCAGTCCATATTTTACGCGTGTCTATATTGCGCACACAGCCTATTGTATTACGTACATGTAAAATACATCCACATGTATTTTTTTCTTTCAAGTGCGTTCACCCCTCACAAGATATTCATTAGGCTTAGGTAAGTGGTCGAATTTCGAATTCGCGAATCACAGCAAAATCGAACGCTCTGATCCAAATTTATAACATATTATAATATAATGTAACATGTTATGTTGTATATAAATTATCTTGTATGTGCTCATGTACTTGTGTTATGCTAATAACCATAAAATATAACCATATATACCATAATAATAACCATATATAACTATAATATATAACCATATATTATATAACCATATATATAACCATATAATATACCATATGTAAGAATGGTAAACGACGTAATGTACTTCAATGAAACTGTAATTGAATGTAATGACTTTATATATAATGTAAGAATGTACTTAATAGAACTGTAAGGGACAATCATAACGAATGGGAAGTAATCCATAATCGCAATCATAATTGTAATAAACCCAAACGAAAATGTACTCAGTCGTGTACTTAAATTGTACTTATGTACTACTATAATGATATCGCCTTTAGAAATGAAGACGCGGCAAAAAAAAACGATTATTTTTATTTTTATTTTTAAATTTTTATTTGGAATCTTTCAAACATCTGATCGTGTTTAAAGGGGGGGAAACTTAACCTTCAACTGCCGTCCCCCAAAATTTAGGCTTATATTATACATGTATTTGTAAAATGAACTTCACTTCATTACGAGACTCTGCTTGGTGGGTCACTGCCACGAACCTCCCTTGTTAGCAGCATCGCTGCGGGGAGGAGGGGGCAGAGGCCCCTTGCCTCTAACTTTTTTTAGATTCCGGCCTGAGCCATGGTCGAAAGAGGTCGAACCTCTACCCCTGTAAATTCAGAGCACTAACTGTAAATTTTTAAGAAGTAAATTACAGTAAGAGAAACTTTTTATTTTCCCCTCGAGTTGGGCTATCTTCAGAGGAACTTAGTCAGTCAAGTCGATAAGTTATAAAAGTAGTGTATAATTTTAGTACCAAGAGAAAGTATCAGAGTATTATAGCAAGAGAAGAATTAATAACTGTCGACCCATAAAGCGAGAGAAAAGAATTAGAATGTTATAGAAGAAATATCCGTTGCTGCCTCCTAACCAGAACCCCCCGTCGATTCCGAACCACCCCAGGGCCATAGACGGAGGGGTTAACATATCTATTGTTAACTTATTTATCACACGTATTTGTAAATATATATAACTTGAATATCTCTTATTAAATCGTATTTGTAAATATACATAACTTGAATATCTCGTTTATTAAATAAATCATGTTTCAATTAGCGTTTCACTTTCTCCTGTGTGTGTGTGTGTGTGTGTGTGTGTGTGTGTGTGTGCAGAGGTGAAAGTTCTAAGCTCCGCCCACTGTAAGACCAGCAACGTGAGTCATGCTACTATCTGGGATTCCCTGCGTGGTCAGTTGACTGCAGTAAGCCCTTGAGCTCAGACGTGTATTCACCCGCGTAGAAGAAAATGGCTACCTTTAATATGGCTTGTTCAACGTTTATGAAATGGTATAGAGCAAAGTGTCAAGATGTGGTGGATACCGAAAAAATTCCTATTCCCCCCTCCTATGCCTCTTTTAAAACCACATTGGGATCGTGCGAAGGAGCAAGATGTACAAATACTCTACGGATATTCTGGTGAGACCGTTGTAGGCTTTCGTTGCACAGACGATGTGCTGAAGTATGCTGTAGAGCTAAACTTTATAAAGTCTCACATATACCGTGAAGTAAAAGAAACAACGCGTGCAGAAGAGAAGCAGCAGATATGGATAGTGAGTCTTGTGGATGGGTGGTATGACAAGCGGTATTATGTCATGTTACACCATGTCGATTACTCATACCCTACGACTGAAAATGTGAATCTCGTCATCATGGAGAATCTTAAGTATTTTTATCACTATATTAATGTATATCATGATGAGGTTCGTAGTGAGGTTGTGGCTAGTGCCCTGCGTGAGTTTTTAGCAGACTTTAGAGACGAGTATCGTTTGCTAGGCAAAAAGGAAAAATATGAGCATATGTTCCTCTCAAATAGTGCGCCGGAGTGTGAAGATGTTTAGGAAAGATAAAACATTATAAAATGTGTTTTGTTCGTGAAAATTATCCTGAGGGAAACTGTCTGGTGTGTATTCTGGTAGTGATAAAACGTTAAAACCGAAATTAATTCTTGTACCTGGAAAAAACACCTACCCAATATAATGGGGTACAACAATTCGATCAGCGCCGCACACGTTTCATTAGATTATGGTGCGACTCGCACCTCACGGATCATACAAGTTCGAACAAACCCATTCACGTATCATCAGGGTGAGTCAACCGCCCATCGAACCGTTCCTGCCTACCTGCGTGCCTCACGCGGCTCATAGTTATCTCAGAGCTTGAACCGAGTGGACGTGCGCTCCTCGAATACGATGGAACTTCCTTTGAGCAGCATTCTCAACGCCTCGTACGATGTGTCAATGACGAAATCGTTGCGCGTGTTCAGGCGTAAATCCGGTGCCGTTAGTTATGTACTGGAAACGGAATGTAGACAAATAAACAAACGGAATGTCGTTTATTTAAGTGTCGAGGAGATGAATAGAATCTTCGTGATAGTTGAGAAGTGGAGTGAAGATCGTTATAAAATACCTGCTAACGTAGGTACAAGAAGAGAGCAGATTAGTGACGCACCTTCATACGCCGTTGTATGTACGTTGTGTATAAATAACGATCGGCCATGCATTGATATACGGCTGATGTGGAAGAATATTTCTGATAATAACGCTCTTGTTCCTACGCGAAACCGTTTCATCCTCGACAGAATGTTTGAAATCGTCGGATTCCGCAAGATGAAACCTATATTAGACGCGCGTGTTACGGATATGCTTTATTTTGATACAGTACTTGAATACGCATACACCGCTCTGCTCGATGGGTTTACCGGGTGTAGGGCTGAACAAGGTGAGAATGGTCTAGAGCTGGGCGTTTATTTAAAAAGTTTAGACTCTTTGAAATATCATGAACTTTGGTACAAAGCAATTGATCGGTACAAGGCAATTGATCGGTACAAGGCAGAGCTCACCTACACCGTTCACCCTGAAGAACTATTTCTTTATATAACGAGCAGTTGTCGTAACGACTTAGAAGATTATTTCAATTGCCGCTATGTTGAGTGAAAATGAGTTCACAATTGAAAAGCTCGAGTCGGTAGAAATAAACCCTCGATTGGAAAGGCGTGTTTATAAACGTGTGTTTAATGTGGCTAACGATGAACTCTTTGTGCGTACTTTTGATTGGATTCTAGACGTATTTAAAGATAACTTACCAACCGGTTGTAAAGTGGGAACAAAAATAGTACTGAACGATATGAAGGCCCTTCATATCGAGTACAGGTTTCCCTATACTTTAAGCGGTGAAATATTATTAAACCGCGTATACTGCGTAATGCAGAGCAATAATGTAATTGTAGACTCGATTAAGTGCGAGTTTAGTATTTTGAAAAAAAAGTGAAATGTATTTATATATTTAACATATTTGTGTGGGTGTGGGTGTATATATATATATATATATATATATATATATATATATATTTCTATATTGATGATTATACGATTTCTTATGTTGCGCGGTAGAAGATAAAGTGTATGTATTTATTTATTTAGTTGTGTGTATATATTTCTGCTATGTTGATGGTTATATTATTTCTTATTTTTTATTTTTGATCATTCCAATGTATATTTATTTCTATATCTCCATAATTGTGTGTGTGTATATATTATAATATATATATATATATAATATTATATATATATATATATCTCCTATACTGTTATATTGACGGATATATTTTTTGATTATATGCATATTCCTCGTTCATATTTCTTAAACTATTATTATTTTAATTGATCATTCAAATGTATATTTATTTTCTATATATTTATAATAAACAGAATGATGTAGTTGTTTTATTTAATTCTTTTGGTTGTAAACAATTATATCAAATGGCTGGTTACGCCTTCTAAACCTACTAGCGGAATTCTAAGCCAACTTTTAAGAATTAATTAAATAAATGGTACCATCTGGCAACCTAATAATGTATACCTGAACAAATAAAATGGTATCTGGCAACTCTCCACAATAATGTATCCCTGAACAATTAAAATAAAAAGTGGTATCTGACAACTCAACCTGAACAAGCCATTTACGCTTTCTAAGCCAACTGGCTGATTAGGAGTCTATAAGACAACGGCCACTCGGCTGAAGCGTTATTATGCACTTGGCTCCTGCCAGGTGAACATCTCTCTTCCTTTCTCTCCTTTCTTTCTCTTGGGGATAACGCCGCCTCCAAGTTTCATGACCCCTTGTTGCACCTGCAGCATCCCCCACCCCCTCTTTGCAACATTGAGTTGTTGCATACCACCACCCCTTCGAAACACCCTACCCCGTTTGCAACATTTGCTCGTTATCTCTTGCAACATTGCAACATTCCTGCACTCTACCTTTTTGCGGCTATACTACTCATGTCAGTCAGTTAGAGCGATCAAAGATTTACTATTTCATATTGATTATCAATCGCAATACACTGCCAAATGAGCAAAAGAAAGGCTATTACTGACAGTAACCGTGAATTTAACGAGCAATGGGAAATTCAATTTCTATTTATTATGGGACCTGGAAAACCATTGTGCATTGTTTGTGGAAATACCCTGTCATATAATAGGAGACATGATCTTAATAGACATTATACGGCACAGCATAAGACGGAAATAGAAGAAAAATTAAAGCTAGTGCTGGGATCTGAGGAACGCAAAGATTATTTAAATAAGATGAAAGAAAAAAAGAAAAAAAATGCAAAATTGTTTAATGAAAAGTTGTGAAAGTTCAGCAATGACAGCAGCATCATACGAAATAGCTTTAATGTTAGCCAAAAAGAAGCCATTTACTGATGGCGAAGAAATTGTTAAGCCTAGCCTAGAAATATTCGGCAGACGTCTTGGTGATCAGAATGTAGGAAGAAAAGTTGGTAAACTTACACTGTCAAAACAGACAATAACGAGACGTATTGAAGAGCTCTCTACTGATGTATGTGATCAGTTAAAAGTTCATGCCCATACTTGCACCTTTTTTTCAATTGCACTGGACGAATCTGTCGACATATGTGATACAGCCCAGTTAAGCATTTTTATTAAAGGAATTGACGATAATTTTAACGTCTTTGAGGAACTTATCGGTCTTGAGTCACTTCATGGAACGATGAAAGGGTCAGAAGTATTTGAGAAATTAAAATCATGCTTAGAAAAATTTGAATGGGATTGGAACAAACTCATCAGTATTTGCACTGACGGAGCTCCTTCAATGGTCGGTAAAATTGTTGGCACCACAATTTTACTTGAAAAGTTTTTAAATCGTCCTTTACTGAAATATCACTGTATTATACACCAAGAATCATTGTGTGGGAAAAATTTAAATCTCCAGGGTGTTATGTCAACAGTAGTAAAATGTGTGAATAAAATTAGAGCAAGAGGATTATACCGACGAGAATTCAGTGAATATTGCGATATGCTAGAATTGGAATATGGTGATCTCATTCTTCATTGTGATGTGCGTTGGCTCTCCAGAGGACAGGTTCTGAATAGGTTCTGGTAATTAAAAGACAGTGTTTTTCATTTCTTAGAAGAGAAAAATGAGTTACCTCATGAAAGGGCGCTCTTATGTGACAGTGAGTGGCTATTTGATTTAGCATTTCTAGTTGATATGACCGGTCATCTCAATAACTTAAATTTGAAACTACAAGGTAGCAACAGATTGTTTGCTAACCCAGTGAATATTAATGCATTTAGAATGAAATTAACACTGTTGGTTTCCCAATTAGAAACCGAAAATTTAGACCATTTTGAGCATCTAAAAATGCAGAGCGAAAATAATGATAGTGAAATTGATTTATCAAAATATATTGCGAAAATAAAATTAATGCAAGATTTATTTGAAGCTCGTTTTAGTGAATTTGCCAGAGGAAAATAACATATCAGTATTTATCAACCCATTTGCATTACTGAACAAAAAATCAGCGACTTGCATACTAGTATACAGATAGAAGTTATATTGATTTAGAAACAAATTTCATAATTAAAACTAAATTTGATGAGCTTCCTCCGATCCCTAAGGCTGCTGACATGATCCATTTCTGGAAAATATTGTCTTGCGAACAATTTCCAAACCTTAGAAAATTTGTTCAGGGTTACATCTATCGATTTGCAAGCACATACCGGTTTGAGCAAGCATTCTCATCTATGAAACTGATAAAAAATAAACAACGGTATGGAAAAACTATACACGCTTACAATATGGTATCGTATGTGGTACCTTTATTTCATAATTAAATATAAATTATTAATTAATTGAATTAAATATCTATAAAAAATTTCCTCGGGATTGGCGACATATCCTATTGGGAATGAAATAATTGCTATACGTACATAGAACCCATATGTAGGCATCGGGCCTCCATAACAACAAGAAAACCAAATTTATTGTTTTGTGTTCAAAATTCTCCACTGCTAACTCATGAAAATTACATCGAGAAAGGAGTCAACGACCTTTGCGAAATCAGCAGATTCCTAACGATATGAAAGCGGCTCGCTCGGAGCTGCTTAAAATGAGAGCGATGCTTTAAGCAAGGAAGATGTGCTTTGTCTTCCTATAAGTTCTGAGTGAGGTCCTCTTGATATAAAACTTAACTATAAGAAGGATAGGCCTGTTCCTTCAGGTGTTTAAATAGTGACTGCCTATATTAGTTACATCGAGTCAACTCATTGTGTAGCTCCATCGTACCACGGCCCTACATCGAAAAAGATCGTCGCGCCCTACATCAAAACAGAAGCGAGGCACAACGAAATAATAAGGTAAAGCAATTCCTTTCTTTACCATTAGGCAGCGCAAATACCGAAGGCAAATAAACAAAGAGGTCCTTTGAAGACCTACATATACATAACTCTCTAACGAAAAACATAGGGCTTTTGTCGTTAACTCTCCAATGAAATCTGCTGGAAATTTCCAACGGATGAGGGTATCAGGCAATCAACCCATAGCCCTATACTTTTTTCATATGGTGGCCCGTGTAACTGGGGAACCGATCCCTTTACCTTTACACTAACCGTAAACAAAGCCTTGTTCATTTAACAGGCTTAACTCATTTTAGGTCCTATAAAAAATCGGCCAAACTTCAACCTAAGCCTATTTAGTAGTCCCACAACATAAGCCTACTTAGTAGGTCCACAAAATAGGCTTATTTAGTAGGCCCACCTTACTTTACCTTACATAACACTGGTATGCATATGAAATTTTTTTGTCTGCTGTGAGGGTTTTTTCAACTCATATTATATAATTCGACCATGCTGAATTCGAAAATGACATTGGTTTTCCTCAATCAGGTCAGGTTTTTTCTCTATTGGCCATTTATTATAAGTCCAATTTTATCCCCAAATTTATTGATTTTTTTAACTTAAACACTGTAGATACGAGTAATATTATAAGAACACTCGTGAAAAATGAAAACATTGTGTGAATAAATACTTTTATTCATACAATGAATATGGAAAAAAGTTTATTGAGGAAGGAATGAAGTTTTTTTGGCTTTCCGTCTGTGTTTTTCTTCGGGCACGTCTCGCTTCAAACACCAGCAATAGTCCGCCAGCATATTGATATCCCAGTTTCCCTGGTACCTCTCTTCCATTATTTTGATATCTTGGTGAAATCGTTCACCCTGTTCCTCACTATAATCCCCGCAATTTTCAGGAAAATAGTCCAAGTGGAACCACAAAAAGTGCATTTTATGGACATGCGCGACCCATGAGCTTTGAAAGCTTCCATCAAGTTTTCGACAACGGACTCGTATTCTGGACTTCTACGCTTGCCAAGAAAATCAGTGACAACTGATTTGAATGCCTGCCAGGCATTCTTCTCAGTTGGAGTCATTGCGTTTTTGAACTGAGTATCCTTGATCAAAGTTCGAATTTGAGGACCATCAAAAACCCCAGCATTTAGTTTAGCATCAGATATATGAGGAAATTTACTCTCGAGATATCGGAATGCTGAACCCTCCTTATTCATTGATTTGATGAAATTTTTCATCAAGCCCAGCTTAATATGAAGTGGTGGGAGCAAAATTTTTGTTGGTGGTACAAGGGGCACTGAAACGACATTATGCGACCCAGGTTCAAAATTCTCTCTGGATGCCCATTCACGTTGTGCATAGTGCTTCTCATCCGCTCGGCTATCCCATTTGCAGAGGAAACATGGGTATTTCGTGTATCCCCCTTGCATTCCCAATACAAATGCCACAATCTGAAAAAAAATGAAAATATTTAAAGAATTTAGAGAATTTGTTCTATCAGATAAAAAAAATCTATGCATTCGACTGTATCACTTCTGTGGGGAAGTTAAGTGTTCTTATACGCTCTCAAATAACCTTTGGAAAAACAACATAGTCAATAGCAATAGTTTACTTATGATATTAGTATTACCTTCAAATCTCCACAGATCCTCCAGTTATGTTGGTCGTATACGAGAGCATCCAGTAAAATTTTCATGTTATCGTAGCTCTCAGTAAGTTGTACCGAATGTGCTACAGGGACTGATGCAACCCTATTCCCAATGTTGAGAAGTACTGCTTTCAAACTTCGTTTAGACGAGTCTATAAATAGCCTCCATTCTGATGCGTTATATGGCAGGCCCAAGGATTCGATTAGCCCCTCAACATTGCAGCAGTACACTAAGGAAGAGGTATTTTCGTGCACTGCAAAAAACTTGCGGAATTCTTCCTCTCGTTTCCTATACCAGGAGAATGTTGTTCCCGGAGCCAGCAAGTTGTCCTCTCGAAGTCGTGAGCCCAAGATCTCGGCAGCTAATTTGGAAAGTCCTAAATCCCTGGTAAGATCATTAAGTTTGGCCTGGTTGAGAGGCCTCGGCTCATTTGAAGCGGTATTTTGAGGTATATACGACTGGGACTGGTCATTGGCATTGGTCATTGATTCATCATCAGAATCATCGAAGTCCAGGGCTTGAGGTGGGTCGGGTACTGGAATTCCAGGACCATGGGGTACAGGTCTCATAGCAGAAGGAATGTCAGGGTATACAACAGTGTGTTTATTCTTCTTGTTAACTCCTGAAAATAGAAACACAAACATGGATATAGAACTTGCATATGAAATAGAAGAAGCATTCAGACAGTGGCGGATCGTGAGGGAAGGCTGCGGTCTGTAAGATATGAAATAGGTCGATGGAGTCTGTATATTTTCTTTCTTTTTCATTCATATTGTCCCTTCGGGGACAATATGAATGAAAAAGAAAGAAAATATACAATCATTGTATATGTAAATGTAATTTGTATAACAATATGTATGTGTAAATGTATTTTCTATAACAATATGTATATGTAAATGTATGATTACCATTATGGTGAATATTATGCTATATATGGTGAATATTACATTATGGTGAATATTATGTCAAGTTTCATACGAGGATTTCAAAATATTTAAGAAAAATAAATTTATAAGCCACCTTGGAGGTTTGTCATGCAGAAATAGCAATCTGTCACGTGATCCTTTCCTTCTCTCCAAATCATGGGAATTCCAAAAGGCAAAGATTTCGCTCTGCCTTTGCTCCATCTTCTCAAATTTTCAATGCACGTCTTGCAGCACATATGAGGGGCGAAATTTTTGTCCTGGTCCCCTAGCTTAATTCCAAAGTATGCTCTATACATTGTCTTCACAAATTTAGTGATTTGGGACTGGTTATTTGGCATGGTAACCGTCCCACATATGTAGCAGAATCTATTGGGATCATTTTTACACGCTCTATTCATTATGAAATATTTTATCTATATGCCTGAAAAGTAAAAAAAGATATTATACAAGTGAAACAAGTGATGATAGATGTTACTGTTCCAATTCCGCTTTGACAAATCACGAAAAATTCTATTTTACTTATGAGGCCATAGCCGGATAACCTGAGCTGATTAAGAAAAACGGATTGCAGATTCGAAATCAGCAGGAAAAACTCTATAATAATCACTTACAAAACCCTTGACAGCAAAATTGATGCATACCAGTGTAATAGACCTACCTCAAAGTAGGCCTTACTCTTTGCACTCAAGGCCTATCCTAACTAAAAACATTGCAAATTTTTTAATTCAACCTGTGGCGCAGGTTATATAAAAAACTTATTACAGTAATTTAACTCGCTCAACATCACAAAATTAAACTCAGAACTCTAACAACAATTATGGAAGATTTGGTTAAAATGGTAAAAAACCCAGACCAAGAAAACAAAAACACAGACCTTGGAGCTATGGCACCAAATCAAAACTACAAAAAATTAATGAGAAAAAAATCAGCACGTAAAGGTGTCATCACCAAACTGTACAATGATTACAAACAGAAAGAACCTACAAGATATGATCTTGAAACAACATTAAATTCTATTACTCGTTACAAACCAAACAAGAAATTCTCACACTAGATGAGGACATAATTACAGAAATTGATGACACAATTGCACTAACAGATGATGAGTATTCTACTCTCCTACTTGACAATGAAAATTACATTACAAAAATTAATTCCTATATTTCTAAAATTCAAAACCAACTTGACGAGTACAAAAAACAAGACACGAATGAAAGCTTCTTAGAAGCTATCCGAAATGCTTCACTTAGCTCTCCCAACGTGGCTGAGGGCAATGAACTAAAATCAAAATTGCCTACACTTGAAGTACCCACTTTTGAGGGTGACAGAGCCAAATTTCAATCTTTTATTAAAAAATTTCATAGCCTTATAGGTAATAAAAACTATATTACAGATGTTGATAAATTTAGTTATTTAGTGAAGTATCTGAAAGGCCCTGCTTTAAGATTAGTCGAATCACTGCCAGCCATAGGTACGTCTTATTCTGTGGCAACAGAATTACTTAACAGAAATTACATAAATAAGGATGAAATTATACATAATTTGGCTCTTAAAGTAATGAACATGCGAACCCCAAAAGACAGCTATGGCGACCTCTTTGACTTTTACTGTGAGTTTGAATGTCTCATGGGACAACTTAAAAACAATAATTTAAACATTACAGAAACATCCTGGATCATTCAAGCTGTTGTTTTTGAAAAACTCCCTTCTAAAGTCAAAGAGATATTTCATCAGAGAACAACTGACATATACCCTAGCCTTAATAAGCTAAGAGAAGATTTCCCAACTGTACTTGCACTTTACAAATCAAGTTCCACACTCCCAAAATTTAACACAGCACAAGAAAAACCAACAATGCAGAAAACCAAAAACCTAACAAAAGATTTCAACACTTACCAGTTACATTCAAACACAACCGCAAAACTCAATTTGAAGAAAATAAATGACAGAAAAAGATTCAAAGACTCATACTCTACAAAACTTTGTAGAGAAGGGGTCTACAGTTATACTTTTAAGTATAACCCCATACCATGCAAATTTTGTTTTAGCAGTGAACATAGTTCTACAAATTGTCCCAAATACAGACTTTACAGCAAGGTCAAAACGTTGTGAACAACTAAACTTATGCAAAAAATGCACTGGATCAGGGCACCATAAGTTAAACTGCAAATCAAATTTGAAATACAATTGTAAGTTTTGCAACAATTTTGACCATGTTACCTTCATGTGTAATACACACACAGACATTGAAAAAACTTACAAACATTATTAACAAACACCCAAATCAAACCAAAACAAACAGAAACAAACTCAAAATGCTATGAATGGGCATATCAGTTTATCTAGCATTAACCACAATTCAAAAATTCTTCTACCAACCACAACCTTGGAAATCCAAAACAAAAAGGGACAAATAGTACAGGTTAGGTGTCTCTTAGATACCTGCTCACAACAAACATTTGTAACCAAACAACTGATAGAAAAATTAGGACTTCAGAAGCAACAAGGAAATGAAGATCTCTCTATTTCATCATTTATTACTAAAAACCCAGTACAAGCCAGTTTTAAAACTGTAAATGTAACTAACTCTTGATGAAACATTTGAAACCCTTAAAATTGTTGTTGTAGACAAAGTAGAACAAGAAAAATTACAAATAGCTGGGTTAAAACAAACTTTGCTACAACTTCAAAACAAATACACGATAGCTGATAAAACCCTTAATGCAGATGTAGTTGATGATATACATATGCTCATGGGAGCTGACTATCTTCCTGTGGTCCATAGAGGCATCATTAAAATTGGAGCTGGAATAGCCATCCAAACTCCCACACAAATTTCTGACTATGTGACAAACTCGAACAACAAAAACGCTGTCATAATCCCACATCATTTGAATGAAAATTATTCCACATTGGATGAAGGGCTACAGCAGTTGTGACTATTAGAATCAGTTGGTATAAAAGACAGTACAATTACACATGAAGACCAATTGATGACAGAACAATTTAAGGATACATTACAACACAGAGACAATCAATACTATGTGGAGCTGCCTTGGAAAACACCTTTCCAGGAAATAATGGACAATTTGAAAGTAGCTAAGGCACATCTGTATAAAAATTACAGAAAACTTAAAAATGACAAACTTTTAGAACAATACAACAACATATTCAAAGAACAAATAGAAAGGGGCTTCATTGAAGAAGTTACTGATGAACCTTTTAAAAAACGAGGTTGTCATTATTTAACACACAGGGGAGTTTACAGAGAAGACTCGTCCACAACTAAACTAATAGTAGTATACAACTGTATTTTAAAGGATACAAATTCTGTTAGTTTAAATGATTGTCTCATGGAAAGCCCAAATCTTGTCTCAGATCTTGTAAAAATTCTTCTTTGCTTCCGTTTAGACAATTATGAGGTACAGTGACATCGAAAAAGCATTCCTCTGTATAAATTTGAAGCTTGAGTATGATAAAAATAATCTCAAGTTTTGTGGTTTAATGATCCACATGACTTTAACAAAAGTTTCAAAACCTACAGATTTAAAGTAATTATTTTTGGAGCAAATTGTTCTCCAAGTATTCTTGCTTTAACAATTAAAAACCACCTAAACTTATTTCAAGAGGACTTAACAGTTCAGTTTTTAAAACAAAATTTTTATGTGGATAACCTCATTGGTTCCACTGTAACTGAAGAGGAATTGCTTGAAATTTACAAAATGTCACAACCCATAATGAAGCAAGGAAATTTTGGATTGAGAGAGTGGGTTTCTAATTCTCCTAAATTAAATGAACAAATAACAAAAGACAACAATGGGAACATTGAACCAAACAAATACACAAAAACACTTGGAGTGCTTTGGTTTTTAAAACAGAATTCCGAACACAATGACACTCTTTGCACAAAGAGTTAACTTAAATCCAAATGCCAATACAAAAAGACAAGTGCTTTCAGAATCATCCAAAATTTTTGACCCCATTGGATTATATTTACCAGCAACCATAAGATCCAAAATCCTTTTGCAAGACTTATGGAAAAAGAAAATTGATTGGGATGAACCACTTTCAGTGGAAGACCAACTTCATTGGAAAAATTAGCCGCAGACTTAAACAAAGTTCAAGACATCTACGTACCAAGATGTGCTGGCTACAGATTGAAATCTCAAACATTACACATTTTTACAGATGCCAGCACACAAGCTTACGGGTGTTGTGCCTATTTAACAAGTGAAAATGAAAGTAACTTGGTTTATTCAAAGGCAAAAGTGGCACCCTTAAACCAAAATAAAACTGTACCACAACTTGAATTATTGGCTGTCTCATTGGGAGTCAAAACAGCAGACTTTCTCTCACAAGTGTATAAAGAAGTTGACATAACAGACATTTACTTATGGACAGACAGTCAAATTTGTCTAACATGGGTGACTTGCAAAAACATATTTGTGAAGAACAGACTAACAGAAATCAAAACTGCACACACATCCCTTGGTATCAAATTTAGGTACATACAAACAAAACAGAATCCTTCAGACTTTTTGACAAGAGGGCTCTCTTACAAACTGTTGAAAACAAATAAAATTTGGTATGAAGGGCTTGAATGGCTAACATGTGGGGATCTTTGGCCAGCCAAAGTAGTTAACCTCACACTCAACTCTACAACAACTGAAAAGATCACTGAGGACAAACCTATTTTTTACTATAAACATTATTCAGACCTCAACAAACTCTTGAAAATTACAGTCTATTGCTGCAAGTTTGTCAATAGCTACCTTCTCAAACACTGTCCTCAGAAGGCCTTTTCTAACTTAACAGAAACTGCAACAAAACACTGGCTCAAACAGATACAAGCTTCAGAATTTGACAAGGAGTTCTACAGATCTACAGAAGCTAAGGCTAACAAAGACCATAAGATCCACTCTAAGGTTAGCCCGAGAGAAAGGAAAGAATAGGGGTTAAGAGAAGAAAATAAGGGGTTAAATAAGTAGCAACAACTATCACTCATGGGTTAACATTCATTCAGAAAAAGAGAAAAGAGACTCACCATCATCATCCGCCGGCCACTGCCGACAAGTCAGAAAAATAGTCGGAGAGAAAAGGGAAAGGGTGAAAGATGATAAGTAAAATAAGAACGCTTACAAACCATGCAAACACAGTCTTAACTCACAGTCATACCATGCAAACTACAGACATGCAAGTAAAGAGAGTTACGACATGCAAGTAAGGAGAGGATAAGAAAAAAAAAAAGTAGGTAAAGTTAAACAAAAAGTGGGTTAGTTTACTCTACGAGCTACATCTACATTCATGTTAGTCTATTTTTTTTTAAATTTTATTGCTGGTATCACACGCTGGTATGTCACAAGCTGGCATTAATCGTCAACAGACTCATCCTCGACCATCACCCCCAGAGCTCCTGTTACTAATTTTGTTTTTATTTTAAACGTTAATATTTTTAAAAGCCCCATCTAAACGGTTCTTAAACATATTAACGCTGGTAGAGTGAACGACTGACACGGGAAAATTATTCCATTTATCAATTACTTTAAACGTAAGGAAGTTTTTAGAGATATATAATGAAACGTCTGCCACGCAACGTAAATCCGTTATTACGAGTATTGCTATTATCGAAAGTGAACAGTTTGTCAAAATTTACGTTATCAATGTTATTTACGATTTTGAAAACTTCAATAAGCTCCCCCCTTAATCTCCTAGTTTCGAGTGAATGCAAGTCTAACACTTTAATCCTATCTTCATAAGGCTTGTTGCGCAATGACGGAATTAGTTTCGTGGCACGACGCTGAACCCTTTCTAACCTATCAATATCCTCGCGCAAATACGGGCACCAAAATTGAACGGCATATTCTAAATGAGGCCTGATCAGGGACTTGTAAAGGGGCAATATAATATCCTTCGATTTAAATTCGAAATTACGCGCTATGAAGCCTAACATCCTATTAGTTTTTGCGCAAGACTCCAGGCACTGGTTCCTAACCTTTAAATCCTTAGATACGCGTACTCCTAAATCTACTTCCTCGTCAACGCTCGCTAACTCTCTACCATCCATCGTGTACGTGTAATTATTGTTACGAGAACCTATATGCAAAACTTTACATTGCATCTGCCACTTAACCGTCCACTCCATAATCCTATTTACATCGTCTTCGAGCCTATTTCTATCGTCCTCGTTAACAACCTTACCGCCTATTTTAGTATCGTCCGCGAATTTTGACACGTTACTATTCAATCCTACGTCTATGTCGTTAATGTAAATTACGAATAGCAATGGGCCGAACACTGAACCCTGTGGGACACCGCTACCTACATCCAACCACCCCGATTCACTACCATTAACAACGACCCTCTGTCTCCTAGCACGAAGCCATTCCTCTAACCCAGCGGTCTTCAACCTGGGCGATATTGGGCGATTTGAGCTTTTAGGTGGGCGGCAAGAAAATTTATAAAATTCTTGTAAAATTCAACAAAATTTACAATATTGTATGCAAAAAATGATCGAATGTTTCGTCAGTTGTGTCATGACAATGATGAACAATTTGTTAGGTTATTATTACACACAGAGGTCCGATGGCTCTCGAAGGGTGCATGTTTAACTCGTTTTGTTGAACTATATGAGAGCGTAGTGCAGTTTCTAGAAGACCAATATGAAGTTGATCTTAGCCAAAAGTTAAAAATGATAAAAAATGATGCTTGTTATTTGGCAGGAATATTTAAGAAATGCAGTGATTGTAATTTGCAGCTTCAAGGAGCCAATATGACACTCATTAACTGCCAAAAAGTTCTCATTATTCATTGAAAAGCTGGATTTATTCAGTCACAATCTTTCAAAAAGGGAATTTCACCAGTTTCCAGAATTGTTATCTATTAAGGATGATATAACAACAATTGATACACAAAGGTTTATTGATCATCTCAATAAACTTGAAACGGATTTTGAAACTCGATTCAGTGATGTTTTAACCATGGAAGTATATGATTGGATGGTAAACCCGTTTACTGCAAATGTTACTGAAGCTGATGTAACATGTCAAGAGGAGCTATTAGAATTCAGACATGATGAGGAAAGCAAGGGAAATTTCAATAACGGTGGTTATATGCAGCTTTGGCAAAATAAAAAGATGTCAAATGTATAGCCCAATATGTGGAAAAAGATTTTTAAATTACTGATCGCTTTTCCTACTTCGTACCTAGTTGAATCAGGTTTTAGTGCTGTGAATCACATTCTTACCAAAAACAGGAATGCTTTAAAAATCCCTGAAAGAGGGGACATTCGTTTGTTCCTCACTAAATTCGAGCCAAACATTCGGAATTTAGTTTCCAAGCATCAAGCACAAGGATCTCACTAAATTAAAGGTAAATGCATAATGTTTTATTATATAATATATATAATGTACCATACATAATTTTTAATATATGTTTGTTGGATTTTTAATTTTGGTGGGCGGTTGGCTAATTTATCTCACATAAAAATAGTAAAAGTGGGCGGTAGGCATAAAAAGGTTGAAGGGCACTGCTCTAACCAGTTAGCTACCTGACCGCATATACCGTGGGCTTTAACCTTCGCAATTAATCGTCTATGCGGAACTGTATCGAACGCCTTTGCTTATCGTATTCGCGCACTATTTCGTTATAAAATTCTAACAAATTAGTTAAACAAGATCTATGGCGTCGAAACCCATGCTGACTACTATTAATCAAATCTCTACTTTCTAAGTGATCGATGATACGATCCCTAACTACGGATTCCAAAAGTTTACTGACAACTGACGTTAAGCTAATGGGCCTATAATTGCTAGCTAGTGTGTGGTCGCCTTTTTTTAAAAATAGGCGTAACGTTAGCTAATTTGGTCTTCAGGACCTGGAGCCTTGCTAACTTTTAGCCTATCGATATAATGCGCAATCTCACCCTCGTAAACAGTTATTTCATCCAAAATAGTCTCGCTACTAAATGGAACGATATCGTCCACGTCGGGGACATTATTTACGTCTTCTACGGTAAAAACTGTCGCAAAAAAGTTATTGAAAATACCCGCCATCGCCTGAGCGTCAGAAGCCAAAGCGCTGTTAACATCCACTAGAGGGCCTATATTTCACCTCGGGACCTCGTTCCCCGGACCCACAACGTTTAAAGAAGGCTTCGACCTATACAACTTTCGGACGTTTTGTTTCAATTAACCTACCTAGCCTAGCATTACCTATTTCATTAAAATGCACCCCATCTTTTATAAAAAGGCTAGGATCACTGAATTCTGACCACAGCTTTACGAAGGGTACATTTTCCTCAGCACAAAGCTCTTCTAATTTATTATTAAAAATATTGTTTTAGACGTAATCCTAAGACCCAAACCGTGCCTAGGGGTAATACCTAAAACTAAAGACCTATCTGACCTCGCCTTTAGGGACCTAATTAACCCCCTATATCTCTCCAAGAGGTCAGGCACTCTCGTATCGGGCCTATACGAGTCGTTGCCCCCTAACATCGTCACCAACATCGAGTGACGGGAGGCAACGTCAGTCCTGTCCACCTCGTCTCTAACTCTGTCAACCCTGGCCCCTGGGAGACAGACCCTCCTCCTCTTGGTTGGATGCCGTTTAACGAACTCTGTGTCCATATGGCGCACTAAAGAGTCCCTAATTAAAATAGTTTCCCCCCTCATTCACGTCCCTTTCCAAATGGGCGAAAGGTTTCGAAACCTCGATAGGGGGGAATATTCCTATCACCTAACGTACGCGGCCTAGCTCCACCCTTAACTTCTCTAAATCCCTCCCCATCTACTAATCTCGGACCAACCTGAACCCCTTCCTCAACTCTATCCAACCTTCCCGACAAGTTACCTAAACTAGAAACTAGGTTACGCACCTCACCCTTCAAATTACTAACGTCTTCAATGTTAGTATTGGTTCGGCTTTCGTCAACCGTAGCCTAACCCCTGCCCTCATCAAGCGTTGCAAGTCTTTCGGTTACCTCACGTACACTGCGTTTTATGTCAACCTTTTCCTCCATTAACTCGCAAAATAAACAAACTGATCTCTCGGTAATCGCCATAGGACCGTCGTTATAATCTTTAAATTTCGAATACCACCGATTTACCCCACACCTAACACACGACGCTTTCTGCGACGGCATCGCGCAGTTAAAAATTAGTTTATAACCGTCACCTAGGGCTTTGAAATATTAATAACTTTTTTACTAATAATTTTTTTATAATTATTTATCAAAAGAAAATTTAGAAAATGAAGAATAATTTTAATTATTTATGAAAAACGATGCTACTTAGATGTCCATTTTCGGCTTCGCAAAGACGGGCTCTTTCGACAGCATTTTCCATGACGGCTGCCAATAACTCTGGCTGCAGCGCTCGAATTTCTGTACAGATGCTGTCTTTGAGCTGCTGAATTGTCTGGGGCTTATTCACGTACACACGCTCCTTCAGGTAACCCCAAAGAAAATAATCGGGAGCCGTCAAATCAGGCGAGCGTGGTGGCCAAGGAACGGCTGAATTACGCGAAATTATTCGGTGACCGAAAATTTGCCTTAGGAGCTCCATCGTGACTCGAGCCGTGTGGGGAGTTGCTCCATCTTGCTGAAACCACATCTCAGGCCTGTCCTGCACCGCAGGGCGCTCTAAATTCTCGATCATGGCTTGATATCGTACGCTAGTGACCGTCGTTGCATTGCCATCCTCATTTTCAAAAAAGTAAGGCCCGATGATCCTTTGAGACGTTACCACACCACACAGTGCACTTGAGGGGATGCAACTCGCGTTGGTGAATAACCCTAGGATTCTCTAATCCCCAGAACCTACAGTTCTGCTTGTTCACAAAACCGTTCAGATTGAAATTTGCTTCATCGCTCATAATCAATTGATGAACAAATTCGTTTTCTTCATTGGCCAACCGCTGAATGTGGACTGAGTAATTTAAGCGTTGATCATAATCAGTCGGTTTCAAATTTTGCACAAATTGCACTTTGTATGGGTACAGGTGCAAATCATTTCTCATAACGCGATGCAGTGACGTCCGAGACATCCCCAACTGGCCAGAACGTCTGCGGATCGATGTTCCTGGTTCTTCTTGAATATTCCATCGCACACGTTCACGATTTTCCTGTGTACGGGCTGAACGTGGTCTTCCAGTTGGTGGCAAGTCACTTACGGAGCCATATTGCTGAAAACGTTGAATCAACCGACGAATCATGAAATCCGAAGGTGCCTTTCTGACATTGAAATGTCGGCGATATGCTCTTTGGGCGAGAACAATTGATCCCCTAAATTCAAAATAAAATTCCACGATTTTAGTTCTTTGTTCTGTTGTGAATTTTTCCATGGGTGAATTTCCAAAATTAGTAATTAAATATCTGAAAAGAAAAATATAAAAAAAATATTAGTAAAAAAGTTATTAATATTTCAAAGCCCTAGGTGACTTTTGGGACACCCTGTTTCTTAGGTCCAGTAACACATTAAACAAAGGAATTCCTTCACTTGTCATGGATCTAAATCTGTACCTGGATACAGAGGGTCTGATAAGGTGTAAAGGAAGACTTAACAAGTCAACTTTGACTTACAACTCTAAGCACCCAATTCTTCTTCCGAGGAGGAATCACTTCACAAATCTCATCATCAGGAATACCCACAACAAAATAGACCACATGGGGGTCCCACAAACCCTGACGGAGCTGAGAAAAACTTACTGGCTACCAAAGGGTAGAACTGAAACAAAGAAAATTTTAAATACATGCATTCCTTGTAAACGTATCCATTCACGGCCCTTTAAGACCCTGTGAAAAAACCTATATAGGGCTATGGGTTGATTGCCTGATACCCTCATCCGTTGGAAATTTCCAGCAGATTTCAGTGGAGAGTTAAACGACAAAAGCCCTATGTTTTTTCGTTAGAGTTATGAATATGTAGGTCTTTAAAGGACCTCTTTATATTTAATTGTTTATGGTAATTTTAGCGTCGGGATTTAGATGCCTATATGTGAACGAAAAGAAATTGTCCTCACCTTATTTTTGCTGGGTCTTAGTTTGCTTCGATGTAGGGCGTCACGATCTTTTTCGGTGTAGGGCCGCCACGATGGAGTTACGCGATGAGTTAACTTGATGTAATTAATATAGGCAGTCACAATATAAACACTTTGTGTAGTTATTAAGTTTATTATAAGGAATTCACTCAGAACTTTAGGGAAGACAAAAGCACATCTTCCCTGTTTAAAGCGTTCGCTGTACATAAACAGCTGAGAGCCGTTCCTTCGTTCCTTCGCGTTGTATTTTCATTATTTGCTGATCTGGCAAAGTTTTGTTTGGTCTACTTCTCTCTTGTAGACTAAACAATAAATTGGGTTTTCTTGTTGCTATGTGAGGCTCGATGCATACATACAGGTTCTTTGTACGTATGGCAATTATTTCATTCCCAATAGGCTATGTCGCCAATCCCGAGGCAATTTTGTATAGATATTTAATTCAATTAATTAATAATTTATATTTAATTATGAAATAAAGGTACCACATATGATACCATGTTGTGAGCGCGTATAGTTTTTCCATATACTGGGGGGGGCCGGAGAAAAATTTGTATGTTATAGATCAAATTTTTTGACAAACTGTGTAAAACATGTAAAAATGGATTAAAAGAATGAAGTAGAATTTAGGAAGAGAAAGGTTACTCAAGACCTATTTAAATATAAAAGTTCAAGAGGCAACTTCTCAAGTTTAGTTAAAGTTATGTCAATCAGTTTGACTCCCTTTAGGTATAGGAAATTTATGGAATTAAAGTAAAGTTATTAAGCATTTTAACTTTGCTCAATTTGTGTAAGGTTTATAAGTCACCAGTCTTAATTTTTTCTTGTAAAAGTTTTCTGGCTTTCAAAGCAGTCTTTCTTTGAGGCCTGTCTGGTTTAGTCTGAGTTACATCAGGTACATTGAGAGATTCTCCCCAATAGTATCCTGATCCATCCTTTGGGGTAATGGTTCTAATTTAGCCCCACACTCCAAAGGATATAGTAATGTGATATCTCTGGTGGTTTCACCAGTTGCTGTTTTCAGTTTTACAACCCTGGTCTTCGTCTTCACCAGTTTTGAGTTCCAAGACTTTTCCCATTGACCAATGTTGTCTTGGTGTCTTGTCATGTATCAACACAATGTCCCCAATTTTGACTGAATCATTCCAATTTTGTTTTGTTAATTGTTTATGTCTTTCTCTAAGACTTGTTAAGTATTCTTCTCTCCATTTTGTTATAAATTGAGTTTTGATTTGTGTCAAATGTTGGTATTTTGTGTTGAGTTCTTTGTGTCCTATTACCCAATCTGGATCCTCTGTACTGTTATGTTCAGATTCTGGTAACATGTTTACTGTTTCTCCCTTAATTAGGTGGTTTGGTGTGAGAGGTTCTGGCTCATTAATACCATCTCCCACATAAGTTAATGGTCTGTTGTTGACAACGTTTTCAATTTCTGACAGAATAGTCATGAGTTCAAAAAGTTGTAGATGTTTGGTCCCAATAGTCTTTTTAAGGCAGTTCTTTACAGTCTGTATGTTTCTTTCCCAAATGGAACCATACCATGGTGTATTAACAGGAATGTACTTCCAGGTTATATGTGTTTGATTAAATGAGTTTGTACTGTTTCACTGTCACAAATCTGATGAATAATTCTTTCACCAGATTTGAAGTATGTGGCATTGTCTGACCATATAGTTTTGGGTACAGAATTGTGTGCACAAAATCGTCTGAAAGCAGCAATAAAAGCTTCTGCTGTCAGATCTTCTACTATGTCTAGACATATGGCACGTGTGGCAGCACAGGTGAAGAGTACAATGTACGCTTTGTATTCCTTTGAATCCATTTTACTCCAAAACTCACATTTACCGCTCCAGTGTAGTCAATACCCGTGGTTTCAAATGGCCGAGTAAATGTTACTCGTTCCACAGGTAGGTCTGGAGGGCTTGGGGTCTTAAAGGGTCGTGAATGGATACGTTTACAAGGAATGCATGTGTTTAAAATTTTCTTTGTTTCAGTTCTACCCTTTGGTAGCCAGTAATTTTTCTCAGCTCCGTCAGGGTTTGTGGGACCCCCATGTGGTGTATTTTGTTGTGGGTATCCCTGATGATGAGATTTGTGAAGTGATTCCTCCTCGGAAGAAGAATTGGGTGCTTAGAGTTGTAAGTCAAAGTTGACTTGTTAAGCCTTCCTTTACACCTTATCAGACCCTCTGTATCCAGGTACAGATTTAGATCCATGACAAGTGAAGGAATTCCTTTGTTTAATGTGTTACTGGACCTAAGATACTTCAACTCCTTGTCAAATTCTGAAGCTTGTATCTGTTTGAGCCAGTGTTTTGTTGCAGTTTCTGTTAAGTTAGAAAAGGCCTTCTGAGGACAGTGTTTGAGAAGGTAGCTATTGACAAACTTGCAGCAATAGACTGTAATTCTCAAGAGTTTGTTGAGGTCTGAATAATGTTTATAGTCAAATATAGGTTTGTCCTCAGTGATCTTTTCAGTTGTTGTAGAGTTGAGTGTGAGGTTAACTACTTTGGCTGGCCAAAGATCCTCACATGTTAGCCATTCAGGCCCTTCATACCAGATTTTATTTGTTTTCAACAGTTTGTAAGAGAGCCCTCTTGTCAAAAAGTCTGCAGGATTCTTTTTGTTTTATGTACCTAAATTTGATACCAAGGATGTGTTTGCAGTTTTGATTTCTGTTAGTCTGTTTTTCACAAATATGTTTTTGCAAGAAGTTGTATCTGTGTTGGTCACCCATGTTAGACAAATTTGACTGTCTGTCCATAAGTAAATGTCTGTTATGTCAACTTCTTTATACACTTGTGAGAGAAAGTCTGCTGTTTTAACTCCCAATGAGACAGCTAATAATTCAAATTGTGGTACAGTTTTCTTTTGGTTTAAGGGTGCCACTTTTGCCTTTGAATAAACCAAGTTACTTTCATTTTCACTTGTTAAATAGGCACAACACCCGTAAGCTTGTGTGCTGGCATCTGTAAAAATGTGTAATGTTTGAGATTTCAATCTGTAGCCAGCACATCTTGGTACGTAGATGTCTTGAACTTTAAGTCTGCGACTAATTTTTTCCAATGAAGTTGGTCTTCCACTGAAAGTGGTTCATCCCAATCAATTTTCTTTTTCCATAAGTCTTGCAAAAGGATATTGGATCTTATGGTTGCTGGTAAATATAATCCAAAGGGGTAAAAAAATTTGGATGATTCTGAAAGCACGTGTCTTTTTGTATTGGCATTGTGTTCGGAATTCTGTTTTAAAAACCAAAGCATTTCAAGTGTTTTTGTGTAATTGTTTGGTTCAATGTTCCCATTGTTGTCTTTTGTTATTTGTTCATTTAATTTAGGAGAATTAGAAACTCACTCTCTCAATCCAAAATTTCCTTGCTTCATTATGGGTTGTGACATTTGGTAAATTTCAAGCAATTCCTCTTCAGTTACAATGGAACCAATGAGGTTATCCACATAAAAATTTTGTTTTAAAAACTGAACTGTTAAGTCCTCTTGAAATAAGTTTAGGTGGTTTTTAATTGTTAAAGCAAGAATACTTGGAGAACAATTTGCTCCAAAAATAATTACTTTAAATCTGTAGGTTTTGAAAGCTTTGTCAAAGTTATGTGGATCATTAAACCACAAAAACCTGAGATCATTTTTATCATACGCAAGCTTCAAATTTATACAGAGGAATGCTTTTTCTATGTCACTTTGTACTGCATAATTGTCTAAATGGAAGCAAAGGAGAATTTTTACAAGATCTGAGACAAGGTTTGGGCCTTCCATGAGGCAATCATTTAACCTAACAGAATTTGTCTTTTAAACTACAGTTCTATACTACTCTTAGTTTAGTTGTGGATGAGTCTTCTCTGTAAACTCCCCTGTGTGTTAAATAATGACAACCTCGTTTTTTAAAAGGTTCATCAGTAACTTCTTCAATGAAGCCCCTTTCTATTTGTTCTTTGAATATGTTGTTGTATTGTTCTAAAAGATTGTCATTTTTAAGTTTTCTGTAATTTTTATACAGATGTGCCTTAGCTACTTTCATATTGTCCATTATTTCTGGACAAGGTGTTTTCCAAGGCAGCTCTATATAGTATTGATTGTCTCTGAGTTGTTTGGTTGAAAGAGTTTGTACTGTATTCAAACCTCCTACCACTTCAGACTAGTCAATTCCCGTAGTTTGGTCTCTGGCCAAGGGAGGCCACAAGACCCTTGCTGTTTGGTCTCTGGCCAAGGGAGACCACAAGACTCTTGCTGTTTGGTCTCTGGCCAAGGGAGGCCACAAGACTTGCTGTTTGGTCTCTGGCCAAGGGAGGCCACAAGACTCTTGCTGTTTGGTCTCTGGCCAAGGGAGGCCACAAGACCCTTGCTGTTTGGTCTCTGACCAAGGGAGGCCACAAGACCCTTGCTGCTTGGTCTCTGGCCAAGGGAGGCCACAAGACCCTTGCTGTTTGGTCTCTGGCCAAGGGAGGCCACAAGACCCTTGCTGTTTGGTCTCTGGCCAAGGGAGGCCACAAGACCCTTGCTGTTTGGTCTCTGGCCAAGGGAGGCCACAAGACCCTTGCTGTTTGGTCTCTGGCCAAGGGAGGCCACAAGACCCTTGCTGTTTGGTCTCTGGCCAAGAGAGGCCACAAGACCCTTGCTGTTTGGTCTCTGGCCAAGAGAGGCCACAAGACCCTTGCTGTTTGGTCTCTGGCCAAGAGAGGCCACAAGACCGTTGTTGTTTGGTCTCTGGCCAAGAGAGGCCACAAGACCCTTGTTTGGTCTCTGGCCAAGAGAGGCCACAAGACCCTTGTTGTTTGGTCTCTGGCCAAGAGAGGCCACAAGACCCTTGTTGTTTGGTCTCTGGCCAAGAGAGGCCACAAGACCCTTGTTGTTTGGTCTCTGGCCAAGAGAGGCCACAAGACCCTTGTTTGGTCTCTGGCCAAGAGAGGCCACAAGACCCTTGTTGTTTGGTCTCTGGCCAAGAGAGGCCACAAGACCCTTGTTGTTTGGTCTCTGGCCAAGGGAGGCCACAAGACCCCTGTTGTTTGGTCTCTGGCCAAGGGAAGCCACAAGACCCTTTGATGAATATGTTGGGCTATGGCCAAGTGAGGCCATCAGCCCCTTGATGAATATATTGGGCTATGGCCAAGTGAGGCCATCAGCCCCTTGATGAATATGTTGGGCTATGGCCGAGGTAGGCCATCAGCCCTTTTGATGAATTTGTTGGGCTATGGCCAAGGTAGGCCAAGGCCCTTTGACGATCTGTTGGGCTATGGCCAAGGGTAGGCCATCAGCCGTTTGATAAATTTGTTGGGCTATGGCCAAGGTAGGCCATCAGCCTTTTGATGAATTTGTTGGGCTATGGCCAAGGTAGGCCATCAGCCCTTTTGATGAATTTTTTGGGCTATGGCCAAGGTAGGCCATCAGCCCTTTTGATGAATTTGTTGGGCTATGGCCAAGGTAGGCCATCAACCCCTTGATGAATTTGTTGGGCTATGGCCAAGGTAGGCCATCAACCCCTTGAAATAGTAGTTTGGGCTATGGCCAAAGTAGCCATAAAACCCTTTAGAGTAGAGTAGTTTGTTTGTATGTGTCAGTTTGTGTCACTGTCTAATCATATAATTTTTGGCACAAAATTATGTGCACAGAATCAGAGCGCAGCAGTAAAAGCTTTTACTCTCCGATCCTTGGTTATGTTTAGACAGGTTGTTGTGTTTGAGACACATGGAAAGAGTAGTGTGTGTGTGTGTGTGTGTGTGTGTGTGTGTGTGTGTTCCTCCGAATCCAGTTGGTTTTCAAAACTTGGATTCACCACTCCAATGAAGTCAATACCCGTAGTTATGAATGAGTAAATGTTGTGTATCCTACAGGTAGGTCTGGAAGGTTTGGGGTTTTGAAGGAATCCAATCTGTTTGCAAGGAATGTATGTGTCTGTTGATGAAATCTGTTGTGTGATTCTTCCTTAAAAGAAGAATTGGATGTTTGGAGTCGTATGTATATATTTATATACTGTACCGTACGTAATCGTACGTATGTGTGTAAATGTGTATTTTGTTATAGGGTTTTTTTTGGGTTTTGGGTTAGGTTAACCAATTTGGCTGAGTAAAGATCCTCAAATGTTTCATTTGAGACCCTTATATCAAGCCTTGTCTGTTTTATGCCTATATGTCAAATAGGACTTGGAATAGGTTGCGCCTATATGTCAAATAGGACTTGGAATAGGTTGCGCCTATATGTCAAATAGGACTTGGAATAGGTTGCGCCTATATGTCAAATAGGACTTGGAATAGGTTGCGCCTATATGTCAAATAGGACTTGGAATAGGTTGCGCCTATATGTCAAATAGGACTTGGAATAGGTTGCGCCTATATGTCAAATAGGACTTGGAATAGGTTGCGCCTATATGTCAAATAGGACTTGGAATAGGTTGCGCCTATATGTCAAATAGGACTTGGAATAGGTTGCGCCTATATGTCAAATAGGACTTGGAATGGGGTTACGAATAGGAGTTAGGTGGGTGTAGGTTTGAATTCGTGCAATTGCTTTAGGTCTTTGTGATGTTACAGTTCTAAGTCGAATTTTGTGATGTTAATGAGTCTTATGAGTAAGTTAAATTGCTGAAATAAATTTTGTAACCTACACCACAGGTTGAATAATAAATTTAGTGTTTTTAGTTAGGATAGGCCTTGAGTGTAAAGAGTAAGGCCTACTTTAAGAGGTAGGCCTATTATGTAAGGTCAAGTTATGTGGGCCTACTAAATAGGCATTTTTGTGGGCCTACTAAGTAGGCTTATGTTTGGGCCTATTATTTTATAGGACCTTAAATGAGTTAAGCCTGTTAAAACAACCAGGCTTTGTTTTGAGTTTGATGAGTAAGACCTATTAAATAGGCTTAATGTTGTGGGCCTATTTTTATAGGACCTAAAATGAGTTATGCCTGTTAAATGAACAAGCCTTTGTTTTCGGTTAGTGTAAAGGTAAAGGGATCGGTTCCCAGTTGCATAGGCCACCATATGAAAAAACTATAGTGGGGTTATGGTTGAAATTGGGGTTAGGCCTAATAAGCTAAGCCTAGCCACTGTGTGTGTCAATGTAAATTTTAGAGGGTCAGTTCCCCATACATGGGCCACCTTGTGAAAAAACTATATAGGGCTATGGGTTGATTGCCTGATACCCTCATCCGTTGGAAATTTCCAGCAGATTTCAGTGGAGAGTTAAACGACAAAAGCCGTATGCTTTTTCGTTAGAGAGTTATGAATATGGTCTTTAAAGGACCTCTTTATATTTAATTGTTTATGGTAATTTTAGCGTCGGGATTTTAGATGCCTATATGTGAACGAAAAGAAATTGTCACCTTATTTTTTGCTGGGTCTTAGTTTGCTTCGATGTAGGGCGTCATGATCTTTTTCGGTGTAGGGCCGCCACGATGGAGCTACGCGATGAGTTAACTTGATGTAATTAATATAGGCAGTCACAATATAAACACTGTGTAGTTATTAAGTTTATTATAAGGAATTCACTCAGAACTTTAGGGAAGACAAAAGCACATCTTCCCTGTTTAAAGCCGTTCCTATATTCGGTTCCTATATTCGCGTTGTATTTTCATTATTGCTGATCTGGCAAAGTTTTGTTTGGTCTACTTCTCTCTTGAAGACTAAACAATAAATTGGGTTTTCTTGTTGCTATGTGAGACTCGATGCATACATACCGGGGTTCTTTGTACGTATGGCAATTATTTCATTCCCTATAGGCTATGTCGCCAATCCCGAGGCAATTTTGTATAGATATTTAATTCAATTAATTAATAATTTATATTTAATTATGAAATAAAGGTACCACATATGATACTATGTTGGGAGCGCGTATAGTTTTTTCATAGACCCCAAGCCCTCCAGACCTACCTGTGGAACGAGTAACATTTACTCAGCCATTTGAAACCACGGGTATTGACTACACTCGAGCGGTGAATGAGAGTTTTGGAGGTAAAATGGATTCAAAGGAATACAAAGTGTACATTGTACTTCTTCACCTGTGCTGCCACACGTGCCATATGTCTAGACATAGTAGAAGATCTGACAGCAGAAGCTTTTATTGCTGCTTTCAGACGATTTTGTGCACACAATTCTGTACCCAAAACTATATGGTCAGACAATGCCACATACTTCAAATCTGGTGAAAGAATTATTCATCAGATTTGTGACAGTGAAACAGTACAAACTCATTTAATCAAACACAATATGACCTGGAAGTACATTCCTGTTAATACACCATGGTATGGTTCCATTTGGGAAAGAAACATACAGACTGTAAAGAACTGCCTTAAAAAGACTATTGGGACCAAACATCTACAACTTTTTGAACTCATGACTATTCTGTCAGAAATTGAAAACGTTATCAACAACAGACCATTAACTTATGTGGGAGATGGTATTAATGAGCCAGAACCTCTCACACCAAACCACCTAATTAAGGGAGAAACAGTAAACATGTTACCAGAATATGAACATAACAGTACAGAGGATCCAGATTGGGTAATAGGACACAAAGAACTCAACACAAAATACCAACATTTGACAAAATCAAAACTCAGTTTATAACAAAATGGAGAGAAGAATACTTAACAAGTCTTAGAGAAAGACATGAACAATTAACAAAACAAAATTGGAATGATTCAGTCAAAATTGGGGACATTGTGTTGATACATGACGAGACTCCAAGACAACATTGGTCAATGGGAAAAGTCTTAGAACTCAAAACTGGTGAAGACGAAATTACCAGGGTTGTAAAACTGAAAACAGCAACTGGTGAAACCACCAGAGATATTACATTACTATATCGTTTGGAGTGTGGGGGTAAGTTAGAACCATTACCCCAAAGGATGGATCAGGATACTATTGGGGGGGAATCTCTCAATGTACCTGATGTAACTCAGACTAAACCAGACAGGCTTCAAAGAAAGACCGCTTTGAAAGCCAGAACTTTTACAAGAAAAAAAAAAGACTAGTGACTTATAAACCTTATACAAATTGAGCAAAGTTAAAATGCTTAATAACTTTATTTTAATTCCATAAATTTCCTATACTTAAGGGGAGTCAAACTGATTGACATAACTTTAACTAAACTTGAGAAGTTGGCCTCTTGAACTTTTATATTTAAACAGATCTTGAGTAACCTTTCTCTTCCTAAATTCCTACTTCATTCTTTGTAATCCATTTTACATGTTTTTACACGGTTTGTCAAAAAATTTAATCTATAACATACAAATTTTTCTCCGGCCCCCCCCCCCCAAGTATATGGAAAAACTATACACGCTTCCAACATGGTATCGTATGTGGTACCTTTATTTCATAATTAAATATAAATTATTAATTAAGTGAATTAAATATCTATACAAAATTGCCTCGGGATTGGTGACATAGCGTATTGGGAATGAAATAATTGCCATACGTACATAGAACCCATATGTAGGCATCGGGCCTGCATAACAACAAGAAAACCAAATTTATTGTTTTGTATTCAAAATTCTCCACTGCTGACTCATGAAAATTACATCGAGAGAGGAGTCAACGACCTTTGCAAAATCAGCAGATTCCTAACGATATGAAAGCGGCTCGCTCGGAGCTGCTTAAAGTGAGAGCGATGCTTTAAGCAAGGAAGATGTGCTTTGTCTTCCTATTAGTTTTGAGTGAGGTCCTCTTGATATAAAAATTAATAACTATAAGAAGGATAGGCCTGTTCCTTCAGGTGTTTAAACAGTGACTGCCTATATTAGTTACATCGAGTCAACTCATTGTGTAGCTCCATCGTACCACGGCCCTACATCGAAAAGATCGTCGCGCCCTACATCGAAACAGAAGCGAGGTCCAACGAAATAATAAGGTAAAGCAATTCCTTTCTTTACCATTAGGCAGCGCAAATACCGAAGGCAAATAAACAAAGAGGTCCTTTGAAGACCTACATATACATAACTTTCTAACGAAAAAACATAGGCTTTTGTCATTAACTCTCCACTGAAATCTGCTGGAAATTTCCAACGGATGAGGGTATCAGGCAGTCAACCCATAGCCCTATATAGTTTTTTTCATAAACGGTCACGACTCACTGACTCCAATCTAAAAAATCTGCTTTTACTTTCAACAACAAATTTAAAGCCCAATATAGACAAGTTGGCGGGATTAAAACAAACTCAGAAATCTCATTAAAGGTAAGATTAATTTATTTTTATTATACTGTATATACATTTGTTGTCATTTTAAGATTTTTTTTGGCGCATCGGAACTCTGGCACAAGAAAAATGGTGCTCGGTATGTAAAAGGTTGGCCACCACTGGTCACTTTAAACGAAAACTCGTAACATGAACATGTAGGTCAGTGGTTCCCAACCTGGGGTCCCCGGACCCCTGGGGGTCCGCGAAGGTAGTACTGGGGGTCCGTGAGCTTTCAATATTTCGAGAGGTTCCAGCAATAGAAATCGTACATTTACCCACGATAAGGGCGCTTAGGCTAAAATTTCAAGTTTCCTTGCTCTTGGCTGGAATTATTAATACTTTTTTAATAGGCTGTATTTTAATTGCATACTCACTTATATGTCCTTTATTTGATAGTGAAAAATGAGAAAACGAGTTAATTATTAGTCAATAAAAACAGTTTGTTTGGTAGACGGAATCTTTCAAAAACATGGGGTCCGTGGGAAAAAAATAAAAATAAAAGGGGTCCTTTGTGGTGAAAAGGTTGGGAACCACTGATGTAGGTTATGCTTTATTGTATAAAATGTAGTAAAAAATATATTTTTCAAGTGTATTTTGGTGTGCTTTGTTCGAATATGACCATTTCTTGTGCAAATGAATAGAAATACAGTTGTCATTGCATGGCCCAAACACTTATTTCTGTTCATTTGCACAAGAAATGAAGGTTATATTTGAACAGAGCACACCAAAATACACTAGAAAAATGTATTTTTTATTTCAACTTTAGGCCATGTCATTTGCGACATAATTACCACTTTTATGGCTACAAGTGAGTCCCGGCCCCTACAACCCACTCATATTCATAACTAATGGGCTCTATAAACCTATCCAGCTGTGAGTGCCACATTATAGCTACACCTTTCCTATTCTGTCTGCCCACAGTAATAACTTCACTATCATCATTGGGTGAGTTAGCTATTCCCCTGTAGTTAGGCTTAATATTGTTTAAATCTTTGCACTCTTGTTTAGAGAGCCAAGTTTCCTGGAAACAAGAAATGTCATGTGCAGATAAAAGTTTATTGATCTCACTGTTAGCATTGACTTTGAGGCCTCTACACTTATAGCAACTAACACTGAGTTTGTATTGTGTGTGTGTGTGTATATATATATATATATATATATATATATATATATATATATATATATATACAGGGCGTCCCATAAGTCCGGCATCATAGGAAAAATAATAAAAAAAGGCAAAACAAAAGCTTTTATTTACAGAACGTGCTCAATATGTCCACCATTGTTTTCAATACACAAATTCAGACGTGATACCCAGTCAGCAAGCACACGGTGAATGATGTCAGGAGTAATGGTGTTACATGCCCCAATAATGCGCTGCCGCAAATGTTCAACACTCCTAATTTTCTCTGCGTATACCAGCGCTTTCAAGTGGCCCCAGAGATAAAAATCTAGTGGCGTGAGATCCGGGCTTCTCGCTGGCCATTCCACAGGCCCTCGACGTCCTATCCAATGACCAGGGAATTGTTGGTACAGGTATTCCCTTACTTGGGTGCTGTAATGTGCAGGAGCGCCGTCTTACTGGAACCATGTTGGGAAATTTCCTTCTTCGTTCAAGACACTGGGAAATGCTTCTTCCTTGACATACGTAGGTAGGTACCTCCAGTGACATGTTCATCGAAAAAGAGGGGGCCTATGATGCGATCCTTCCAAATGCCACACCATACTATCACCCGAGATGCACCTTGTTCCTTTGAAGAGGTATACCAGTGAGGGTTGTTTTGAGACCAGTAGCGGGTGTTCTGTCGATTTACCTCACCATTTCCATAAAAAAACAGCCTCGTCACTGAACAGAATGGTGGACGGGAAATTGGCATCCCGAGCATATTGTTCCGTAGCCCATTCACAAAATTCCATCTGCCGGTCGGGATCATCTTCGCTTAATTTCTGTAGGATGTGAAATTTATATGGATGCCATTTGTAAGCCTGAAGAATGCGATGGATGCTACTTTTCGACACTCCTGTCTCGGCGGACAATCGCCGAAGAGACTTATTGGGACTTCTGTTAAAATGAGCCAGGATAGCAGTCGCTGTATCATCGTCAGTGGACCTCCTTGAAGGTCCACTGCGTGGTTTATCTTCTATGGATCCTGTTTCCTTAAACTTTGCAACAAGTCTGCTAACACAACTCTGTGTTATTGGCTCGCGGTCTGGATGCAGTCTGTTAAATTCAGCAGCGGCCTCTCTTTGACTCCGATTTCCTATGAGTAGAATTATCTGGATTCGTTCTTCCTTGCTCACAGACATTATGGCCTGTAGAAAGAGAAAAATATGAATTATGGTTTGTAGAAATAGAAAAATATGAATTTCTCCTATGATGCCGGACTTATGGGACACCCTATATATATATATATATACAGGGTGGGCCGTAAGTTTCCATACATAGGAAAAATTAAACGTTTGTTTTTATGTTTCAGATACCCTAAGAATATGCGTTTGACGAAAGAGCAACGAATTGAAATCATACTGATGGCTGGGTCGGGAAGCAGTCGCATGGTTGCAATGAACTTTAACAGACAACATGGAACGAACATCACACACGACACTGTGGCAAAACTTATTACAAGTTTCAGAAAACTGGAAATGTTGCAGATCAACCGCGAAGTGGTCCAAGACGTACAGCCACCGATGAAGACACAACAGCTACGATACTTACAGCGCTTACACGGAGTCCCAGAAAAAGTACACGACGGTTGTCTGCAGAAAGTGGTGTCAGCAGATTGAGTATCAGGCGCATTTTGAAAGCAAACAAATGGCATCCATACAAATTGCATATGGCACAGCATTTGAGTGAAGACGACTCGGATAGACGGATGGAATTCTGTGAATGGGCATTAACCAAAGTGAACGAGGATGCAAACTTTTCAACTAAGATCTTGTTTACTGATGAAGCAAATTTTTACGTCAATGGAGAGGTTAATCGGCAAAACATACGTTATTGGAGTAATGCTAACCCTAACTGGCTGAGTCCGACGAAGATGCAAGGTGCCGGTAAAGTGATGGTGTGGGCCGGGATATGGGGTGACAGAATTATTGGACCAATTTTTGTCAGTGGAAATCTTAATGCCGAAAGGTATCTTAACATGTTGCAAGAAGAGATTTTCCCATCCCTGCTAAACGAGGAAGGTAACTTCCCAGTTTACTTCCAGCAAGATGGAGCTCCACCTCATTATGGTCTTCACGTGCGTCGGTATTTGGATCAGCAGTTTCCGGATGCTTGGATTGGTCGGCGTGGTCCTGTGGAGTGGCCTCCCAGATCCCCAGATCTCACCCCCCTTGATTTCTATCTTTGGGGGCACTTGAAGGCCATGGTGTATCAGGAAAAGATACGAGACATAAATCATCTAAAGGAACGTATCACCAACGCCATTACAAGCATAACGTCAACTGTGCTAATGCGTGTTCATCAACAGTGGGGAACACGTATTGAAATGTGTTTTCAAAACAATGGCAACCATGTAGAGCATATTATATAAATAAAAATGGTTGTCCATAAAAAAATGTTTATTTTTCCTATGTATGGAAACTTACGGCCCACCCTGTACGTATATATATATATATATATATATATATATATATATATATATATATATATATATATATATATATATATAGGTACTTGTGGGTTATCTGTCGCCACTTTTTAATATTTTTTTTATTTATTTATTTTTATATATTAAGAGAAGAGGATTCTTTATACTGTACGGCATTGACGATTGGTTAGGTTAAGTCGTGCTAGTTTGGTTAAATACGTATTTAACCAAACTAGCACGACTTAACCTAACCAATCGTCAATGCCGTACAGTATAAAGAATCCTCTTCTCTTAATATAAAAATAAAAATAAATAAAAAAAATATTAAAAAGTGGCGACAGATAACCCACAAGTACTATATATATATATAATATATATATATATATATATATATATATATATATATATATATATGCTTTGGATCACGAGACTCGTCTTGGCCATATATGATAGGTGTGTGTGTGTGTGTGTGTGTGAACAATATGTTTAATTTGGACATGTAGAACAAAATACAAATTCACTGAAGTAAACACTTACATTTGCAATCATATGATGCTTTCGGAAGAATCTGTATAAATCTTTCCTGATGTATTCGGACACAAGCTTATTTTTTTACAAGACTTAATAAATTAGTTTTTACACAGGTCTTTCCGTTTATATTTTAAAATTAAGCAAAATTTCAGTCTACCCTATGCAGGTACGAAAGGGTAATATGGAGCTACACTACACAACGAACAAACACAATAACACAATGCTTTCTCAATGAGCACTGAAAAACGAAGAACGAAAATATGCTTGAGTACTCCCGACTCAGCTGTCTCACCAATCTTATGGTAACCAAGACATGCAGCTGAGAACTTCTTGCAAATTGCGTTACCCAGCCAATGGAAGTAATCGCCACGCCACCTCCCGTCCGAAGAGAGAATTATACCATTGCACCAGAACAAACTCGTGTAATTTGAAAACTGCTTTAATGAATTTTAAAAATATATTATATATATATATATATATATATATATATATATCTTTAAAAAATTACACACATATAATCCTAGTTGCTGAATGGATGGTCACACTTCAGTAAATAGAGAAATACTGAAACTATTAAAGTAAAAAATGTAGTTCTCTTACCAAACACTAGATGGCAGACGACAAACACGTTACTGTAAAATTTAGACGGAGTCACAGATACTGATATGAAATTCAAAAAAAAAATAATTATTCATGTATCCGGCATCCATATTATTTCTGTGATTGCGTTATTTAACTTTCCAAGAACTGTATTAAAGTGCACTTTGTCACTATGATTGTATAATAAAATATATAATGAAGATAAGCCTAAATGAGTTTGGAGACGGGTGTAGGTGACGTTCCGTATGCGAGTATCGTACACGCGAATTTACGTACATAGCAGTCTGAATTCAATGTCATGGTCGACCTATTCATGATGATGCTTATTCTGTTCAAGTTGCTCTTTACAAATACGAGTGTCCATTTAGGATTTATTTGATCATGACAGTGTATCATTTATTTTGCAGTGTGTTTAATAAAATACAAGTATTTCTGCTTCTCAGAAACACACTCGGACGCGTATCTTAATAATATTGTACATACAATGTTAAAGAGAATTAGATAAGATGATTAAAATTCTCAGAAATTTAAGAAAAATAAAGTAAACAAATGCAAACAGATAGTCATGAATAATTGTAAGAATTAGATCGCAAAATAAATGATTATGCAAGATTTTTTAAAGACTTTTATGGATTAGAAACAAAATTTGTATATGAAAATACGGTGCTGGTTAAGTATGCGGTCTACCTACGATTCGGCGGTCTACCTTTTAATTATAGCTTCTTATCTTGTTTACTAATTGTTTGTTTACATCCCATTGTCAATCGCCCTTGACGATTGGTTAGGTTTAGTCATGATATTTTCGTTAGTTTTAACGAAAATATCATGATTAAACCTAACCAATCGTAGGTAGACCGCATACTTAACCAGCACCATACTTAACCACATTTTAATAATGTCACTAATATATAATCTTATATTCAAAGTTTTTAGCTCAGACACACACACACACACACACACACATATATATATATATATATATATATATATATATAATCAATGGGATAATAATTACTGAAGTTTATACTTAATCAATAGCTAATTTATGTTCCTTTTCCTTTTTTAGGTCATGTTTAAGTTAGGCTCCGCCCACTTTCAGTATAATGATGCATGCTGTTCCTGGATTGCTAAAGGTTGATAAGGTGGAGTTCGATGAAGAAGGGAGTTAACATGAAGTCCTCATTCTGCCTTGGCTGTTTGGTACTTTGTCATTCATGGCTACTAGTAAAAACTTCAGTAATTCAACAAATATTAAGTTGGAGAGACTGAAAGCTAAACTCTGAAAATCTAATTTTCAGAGCATTTTCTCCATCGTGTTGGCAATTTAATTTTTTCATCACGCCTTTCACAATTTTTTATTATATATATATATATATATATATATATATATATATATATAATGCAAATCCACAAGGAAGAAGTAAAATGATTCCAAGGCCTTTCGTGTATTCAGAAGTACACCTCGTCAGGGAATGGGTGTACTTCTGAATGCACGAAAGGCCTTGGAATCATTTTTCTTTTTCCTTGTGGGGTTGCATCATTCATTCATTCATTTCACGTGTTTAATCGTGAAATTCATCCCATATATATATATATATATATATATATACAGGGCGTCCCAAAAAAATGTATACACACTTTAACAGCTGATAGCTCAATTGATGTTTCTTTCTTTCCAAGTTAAACCCATTAGAATTAATAATGGCAGTCAGACTAAGTTTGAACAAAGGAAATTCATTCTAAAATGCTACTGGAAGTGTGAAAACGCAGTTGAAGTGCAAAGACAGTTTAGGAGGGAGTTTCAAACAGATCCACCAACGCGACTTACCATCACTCGAATTAGAGATAAGTTTGAAGCCGATGGAACTGTTCAGAATGTCCACAAGAAGCGTTCCGGAAGACCACGGACATCGACAAGCCCCACAAAGCAAGAAAGAGTACTGGAAACGTATCACCAAAGTCCAAGAAAATCTGTGCGGCAAGCGAGTCGTGAGGTAGGAATTTCAGAATCGTCTGTCCAACGCATTTTGAAGCGCTGTCAATGGAAAAGTTACATTCCAAGATTAGTCCATGCTATTAATGAAGATGATCCGGACCGAAGAGTGGAGTATTGCGAGTGGTACTTGGCACGATGTGGATGTGGATTGGACGAAGGGGTTTCGTAGAATACCCTCCGCGTTCACCAGACCTCACACCACTAGACTTTTTTATGGGGATACTTAAAAGACAAAGTCTACGCTATAAAACCTGCAACAGTCGCTGAATTGAGAGCAGCCATTGAACGAGAATGCACACAAATACCAAACGAAATGTTTCGTGATGTTTGCGATTCCATTGCTTCGCGTTATCAGCGGTGCCTGGACCAGAACGGACGTCAGTTTGAAAACAGGCGTTGACAAAACAATTAAATAATGTCTGTAGATTCTATTACATTTTGAAAATGAAATGTATTTTAATAAACACTGCCTTTATAAGTATTTAAAGTGTGTATACATTTTTTTGGGACGCCTGTATATGAGCTGTTTGAGGGTGGTAGAAGAAGACAGATAAGAGATGGAGTTATATTCCGTTACGTTTTGGCACAAAACAAGGCTTTGTGCCGAAACGTAACGGAATATAACTCCATCCCTTATCTGTGTCTTCTTCTACCACCCTCAAACCGCTCATTTGTCATTGTGAATAACACATATATATATATATACCTTACCTTATGAACCTTATGTTGTTTCGTGTGTTGGTCTCTCTTCACACGGAGGTCAAGCTGGTGGCCCCGCCTCTAGGTCTGGCCTGGTGGAGGAGTGAGTTACTTTCTTGCGCTCTCCACCGTACATAGCCAGGCACGCCCGGCTCATCTGGTACTGTCCTGAGCCAGGCATCCAGTCTTTTCTTGAAGACTTCAACTTTGACCCCCGTTACGTTTCTGAGGTCCTTAGGAAGCTGGTTGAAAAGTCTTGGCCCCCTGACAACCAAGCTATTTTCCTTCAGGGTTGAGGAGGTCCCTTGTCGTGCTTTTAATTTGGGAACACTACACATTCTGCCTTTCCTATTTTCCAGTGTTGTTTGAATTGTAATTGGGTTTAGTTTTAGGTTTGGTACCAGTTTTTCGATCATTTTCCATATGTAGATTATGATGTACCTCTCTCTTCTTCTTTCCAGTGAGTACAGATTTAGTTTACGTAGTCTTTCCCAGTAGTTGAGTTCTTTGCAGCCATCAATCTTGGCTGTGAAATGCCTTTGCGTTTCTTAGTTTCTTCCTTTTTATATGGGGACGTCAAAACTGAGCAGTATTCAAGTTTTGGTATAATCAGTGTTTTTAGCAGGGGAATCATTACTGTCCTGTCCCTTCTCTTGAACGTTCTTAGAACCTGTCCGGCGACTCTTTTTGCTTTATTTATCGCTATCTGATTTTGTGTTTCGAATTTCGCATCATCTGTCATTATTATCCCGAGATCAATCGCTTTCATGCTTCTCTGAATTTCCTGTCTATCTGGAGCATAATATGCAGTCTGTTTAAGTTCTTCTTTTCTACCATATCTCAAGAGCTGAAATTTCTCGGCGTTGAATGACATGTTGTTGTCTTCTGACCACTTGTATATTTTGTTCGTGTCCCTCTGCAAGGCCTCCACGTCATGTACATCGCTGATTTTTCTGCTGATCTTTGTATCGTCTGCAAAGGATGTTACTATACTATTGCTGTTTACTCCGCTGTCTATGTCTGTTAGCATGATAATGAACAGGAGTGGGGCCAGTACTGTCCCTTGTGGTACTGAGCTGCGTATTCCGATTCTGATGATGATATACCTTGAATTTTGACGACCTGCAGACGATCACTAAGGAAGTTGTAGATCCATTTTCCCACTTTGCCTGTTATTCCCATGTCTTTAATTTTATGTCCTATTATACCATGGTCACATTTATCGAAAGCTTTAGCAAAATCTGTGTATATAACATCGTAGTTGTCATTGCCTTCCAATGCATCTAGGATATTGTTGTAGTGCTCTATTAGTTGTGATAGGTATGATCTACCTGATCGGAATCCATGCTGATTTTCGTTGAATCTTTCCCGTGTCTCCAGGAAATCATAATTTTTCTCTCTAACTATTCTTTCAAATACTTTGGTGAGGTGGGACGTCAATGACACTGGTCTATAGTTCTTTGCTTGAGATCTGTCCCCTCCTTTATATATAGGGACAATGTTTGCTCTTTTCAAGATGCTCGGTATTTCCCCAGTGTCTAGGGATCTTCTCCATATCCAGTATAAAGGTGTAGCTATTTCATTTTTACAGTTTTTAATCAATAATGCGTTCCAATTGTCCGGACCTGCAGCTGAATGTAGCTTCATTTGTTCTATAGCTCTCGCTACATCTTCTGGTGTAAACTCAAAGTCTGTTATATACTCTCCTTGCAATTCCTCTTCAAAGAATGCATTTATGTCAGGTATCGCTTTGTCACTTTTTGGGGTACTGAAAACTGATTCATATTGAGCTCTCAATGTATCAGATATTTCTTTTGGATCGTCGGTTAGTTCATTATTTCCCGTCCTTAACCCTTTACTGCCCAAAAGGACAAATTTGTAACCTTTCAAATACACGCATTCATAACTTAACCCTACAAAATATTTGGGCATTAAAGGGTTAAGGGCTCAATAGCGGCGCGCGTTTTTGTTTTCCTTTTTGCATAGCTATAGAAGTATTTTGGATTTTCCTTTATTGCTTCTACCGCCTTTTCCTCTTCCCTCTCTGTATGGTCCTTAATCAGGGCTTGTATTTCCCTATCGATACCCTCCAGTTTTTCCTTTATTATTTTCCTGCCATTATCTCCGCAGTTTCCTAACTTCGCCTCCACTCTCTTTCTTTTGCGGAATAGTCTTCTCTTTTGCCTTTCTAGCCAGCTCCTCTTTCCTTTTGGCTGTGATTTCGGAGCATATTTTTCTAAAATTCTCAGCGTTTTTTCCTCCAAAGTTGTTAGCATTTCTTCCGTTGTTTTATTCTCGAAAATTGTTCTCCATTCTATTTGGGCCATGTGCGATCTGATTGCTTCCCAATTTATAGTCTTCGAGTTTAAGTTAAAGGCCCCGAATTTACTTCTTTCCACAATATGTGTATTGTCTTCTAATGCTGCCATCATATTTGTTGATATCTCGATTAAGTTGTGGTCTGAGATAATGGTTGGGGTTATTTTTATATCAGCAATCAAGTTCGTGTTATTCGTGAATACCAGATCCAGGCAGTTATTTTTTCTGGTATTTTCTGTTATCTCCTGTGTCAGCATAAACTCGTTTGTGAGAGCCATCAACATTTTTGCTTGTTCCTGATCTTCTCTTGTGCCCCCCT